>VXAV01004789.1:187008-197040 GCA_013399715.1 Alectura lathami
AAAAAAAAAAAAAAAGATTAATTATCAGGAAATTTCTTGACAATGAGGCAAACAAGGGAAGAAAAGAAGTCTATGAGAACTAATGTTTCCCATACATCTGTCCTGTTTGGTGACTCAGGATCACGACCCTGCTGAGGACAGAATCCCACCAGATGAAAGAGAAAGAAGCTCATTCTGAAGCTGCTTTACAGTAGCTGTAAACTGGCTATTGTTTTTTTTTCTTCCAGTTGTGTATACCTGTCCCAAAACATAATCTGTATTCTAACATAAATTGTCTAATAGCAAGAGTATGCAGTCAGTGGTTTTCAAGCAATACAGTAGATTAAGAATATATAAATGCACATCGTTGAAGCCATTCTCCTTTAAAATCAAGTCTTTGACTATTCAGCAAATGTTCTTTAAATGAAAACAGATTCACCTCACTTCATAAACTGGGACTTCTCCCACTATAGAGTCTTGTATTTAATTTAACCTGATCTTCTCTAGTAGGAGGCCTATGTATCAACATTAGTTAATTGTACCTTAAAATACATGTATATCACTCACAGACAGAAGCCAATTTGATTTGCTACAACTGCTTTTCAACAAGGGTAAAAACCACACTGATAGTTGGCAGACATTAACTCCTCTGGAGATCAGTACCACAAGGTATTGATCTACGAAGTTAATACGGATAGAGATAACCTTCAGTGGATATTACAGCTAGAGAGCAAATACATCTTTATAATAGCAAAAGAAAAGAAAAGACCATCTGTGTGCTTTATAGCTTTTGCTGAGGAATAGTGGATGAGTGTTGAAGTTACTTTTGGGGTGATAGTTGTATCATGAGTATGTGAGCTGTATGCCACAAAGAGTCGTTTTATAATCTAGAAGCTGAATAAAACTAGGAAATTAAATCAGTGCAGTCAGCAAGCTGAGCAGTGACATTTTGATATACTGAAGGTAATCAAAGGCCTGTAAATGGATTTATTAATGGATCTGCACAATATCTTTACGAAATATTGTGCTTAAGCATTATTACCCTTTTCTATCAAGAAGAGTGAAGCAGTTCGCTCAAAGCTAGAAAATGCTGTTAAAAACAAAGATAGGAATCAGGAATTCACAAGTCCAAGCACTCTGTTTCTTCATCCAGAGCATGGCGTGGTTCCCCGTGTGCTATTGGACTGTTGTAATTTGTATAGTTTCTAAGTTATTTAACATCATGAAGAGTTTTTGCTGATACATACACTTACCACAAATAAAATTACGGCACACAAAATCAAAATCAGTTTCAGTAAGACAAAAAATATCAGACATGAAACGTGCTTTCAACTTCCACCCCTCCCTTCATGTTGGATTAGTTTTCCCCCACATTTCCTATCTCACTCACTGATAAAGAATGGAAGTGCCTACTTAAAATGTGCTAAGGTCTACTTCCTACCACATTTGAATAACATCCAGGTGGTTATTTCTAATCGTACTTCACATGCCTTCTGTTAGTTGGTGTAGTTCATTATTCTCACTGGTTACTAAGACTTGCAGTTAGAGCTGGGACATTTGACTATTGTTTTCAGATATTCGGCTGGCACACTGCCTACTGGTTGCTGCTCCCATGGCTTTGAAGGTTGTGTGGGTCTTGTGTCTGTCCTGTGTTATCTTAGCTCCCACTGCATGGTAGAACCATAAACCAGAGCTGATACCACTCCACCCAATCTCTTTTTATGCTGGCAAG
Organism: Alectura lathami; assembly: GCA_013399715.1. NCBI lineage: Eukaryota > Metazoa > Chordata > Aves > Galliformes > Megapodiidae > Alectura > Alectura lathami. Next base: position 188,720 of record VXAV01004789.1, read on the forward strand.
TGAGATGTGGATAGACAAGCCAGCACTTTGGGTATGGGTAGACAGATTAAGTATGATTTCTGTTACAACCCAGTCAAAGATAATCACCTTAGCTGCGAAGTGTCAGTGGGAAATTTCATGTCATTTAAGATAAGATGCTGAATTGTCACTTAACAGCATCTGTATGTCTAGTACTGTTTATTTTAGAAGACCCAGTTCCCAGGAACTCTGGGCAAACACATTAAATGTGATATTCTGGACATTAATTTTCTTCAGCCAGGAGGGAGTAGGATGTAAGATTCTGTTGACTTCTATTTATTGCTACCTTGAAAAATAGCTGGAAAGACCTAACAGACTATAAGCCCATTAATTAGGCTAAATTAATAATAAAGCCCATAACCAGGCAGTAACATCAGGAGCAGACAACCATCCCGTAGTTTGTTCGTTGCATGCCTACTGTGATTTAAATAGCATAGACTCAGCTTAAATTTTCACATTGTTTTATTTGTATTTAATTTACTCAAAATATTTAGATTTACTTAGTTAGGTATCTCCACATTCCTTATATTAAGTATTACTACCTTTTTCCAGTTATTTGTCATGTTCTTAAATTTGTAAAAAAAAAAAAAAAAAAATAGAAAGCTGAACTAAGCCTCTAAATAGAGGGTTGAGAAATGGAGGTTGCTGGCTTAAGACTGAGTACATAAAGGGGAAAAAAAACTCTGTCACATTTTTACATAGCAAAAAAAATACACACCACTGCATAACTAATAGAGTTAAATATTAACAAATATTCCCTCCCTTGTTCTCTTTGCTTTCACCTAATTTTTCATTGCTCATGCTTTCAGCTTGTCTTTATTTCTTACTTTCCTCCACAATTCTCCTAATAAACAGAGACAGAAATTTCCTTGGACAGGTAACTTCCTGGCACCTATGGGTTAGATGAAGGGTCCAATTTTATGCTCATTAATTCACAGAGAAAAAACACATTTACCTTCCTAAATAGCAAATTTGTTTCTAGTTAATATCTAAAAACCCCACTGACTCCTATCTGCAGGCAGAATGTAATTCTGAAAGTAATTTATTTTAGGGTTAACATCTCTTTGTGATGAGTACTGCAGGATCACCAATGACTGTCACCACAGGAGCTGGGGCTGTTACTATGACACATTATAAGAAATGAAACTGAAGTCATGCTCTTACCCTAACGAAAACCAGAGGGCTGCTTTCACAAAAGCCAACGAATTGTTGACAACACGGTGGAGAACTGATTTCCTTGAGCAAAAATCTACTCCCTCCCAGTTTCTATTGTTTCCTTCATACTTCATTGACAATGCTATCCAGCCTTGACATTTTGTTATTGTATATTGTTCCCTAATAATATCATATAACATCAGCTTTTTCTGCTCTTTCAGCAGTCAGTTGAGAGAACCAAGTACTCTCCAGGGATTTTAATCTGCAGGCTGCCTATTTCAATTCCTTTCTTCCTTTGCAGGAGATCCTTCAGGTTCAAATACAAGCATTTTTTCTTAAACTGAATTCAGCTTTGCAGCAAATATGAAGGCTGTTTAATACTAGCCTCAGTGATGGTTTTTTTTTTTTTTTTCACTCCAGTCTACAAGACATTTTCTCTCCAAAATCTGAATAACAGCACTAAGATAACTGACACTCCATAATATAGCCACAGCTTGAATCTGGAAGAAATTGCCTGCATCCACTCGAAGGAGACTGTATCAGTGAAATATCTCGGTCTGGGGCTCTGTCAAGTTCTTACTTCTTCTCTGAATGCATACCTGTCATTTTTATGCCCTTCCATATAAAATGATTAGAAAATAAGTAATCAATTAATTAAACTGAGAAGGACTGCTGTGGTTTAAGCCAGCAGGCAGCTGAGCACCACACAGACCCGCTTGGTGTCCCCTCTCCCAGTGGGATGGGCGAGAGAATTAGAAAAAAAAGCAGAACTTGTAGGCTGGGATGCAAACTATTTTCCTAACGATATCAGTAACATCTGTTTCAACACAGTGCTGCTTTCTGCCTACACTTTCCCTGTCAGAGATTGTTTTCATGTGAATGAAAATGATGTTTCATAACATTAATAAATCTTACTTTTTAAATCTGAACTTAAATAGGGCCAGCTTGATTTCCATTAACAACTTGCAGCTCAGCTGTCAGTTTTCCACCTTTATTTTCCTTTGCAAGCATCAGGAACAACATAGCCAGACCTTCACAATGGTGTTTTTAATGCAGGGCTATGTTTGATTTTTCTCCTCTCTCTACAAAGATTCAGTTTCCCTGAATTACTATGAATTTCACTGAGGTTTTAACAAGCCACTTTGCACTTTCTAAATGTTGTGACTGCAATTATTCTCACTTCTTCATCAGTTCTCAAAAGGGTTTTACAATTTCAGTGTAGAACCACTTCTGACAGGGTATTTTAACTTATTTAGAAGCAGAGGCTTCATTCTCAAAACTCTCTTGAATTCACGCAATAAAAGTTTAAAGGAAACATCTTAAACATCTGTAAATGTCTGCTGTTAAATCAGGAAAGACAGATCTTTCCCAGTGCAAGAAAAGGAGTGAGTGACATTTAACAATTTGAAGTCTGCTTTCCCTGGCTACAAGTCTTCTTCTGTATGATTTTGGAGAAATATAAGGTAAACGTTTAGTAAGTAAGTTTTGCCACGTTATTTGACTCACAGTGTTTTTAACAGTGAAGTTCTTTAATGTTTTCAGGAAGTTGAATCCCTTTGTGTGTAACGAGGAGACCTTTCAGCTCTTGAAATGCAGGACTTCTGATTATCATTCACACAGTTTCTAAGCATGCTGAGCCTGCTTTTTGGTTCAGCAAGCACCCTTCAAAGCGAAGTCTGTCAAAGCAGAACAAATAGTCTTTGACTCGGTAAATACGTGGGACACTGAGTTTCTACCTTCTGACAGCAGTTGCAATTCTTAAGGGAAAGATTAAGAAGGGGAAGGCATGAGACGTTCAACTCTCACCCTGGCAGAGGCTTCAATGGAAATTACAGCTTCTGCAGTAGGATCTCCACAGTCTTCGCAGATCCACTTCCTCTTCTTCCCTTCTCTGCTCAAATATCTGCTCCTCCCCTCACCAATAGCTTCTTGTACAGTGTGTTCTCTTCACAGTACTTCCCACTGCTGCATCTGTCCATCACCACCATTACTCCTACCACTCCTACCACAACCACTGCACCTCTTTTTGTCCTGATCCAAAATAGAAACACTTCCTTCTCTATCCTTCTCCTTTCCTTTGGACACCCCCTTCAGCTCAGATATATACGCTGATACTCAAATATGCACATAACATGTATGTATATACACACACACAGTATTCATATATACACACAGAACAGACTGAAGGAGTGTCTATGAGGCTGTTGTGATGTGACAGCCATGCAATCAGTTCACTACAGTAAAGAGATGTGATGAATTTGGTCAAATACCTCACATTAGAAAATTATGCCAGGGGAAGTTCCATTTGGCCCAGCTTCTCAGCACCAAAATGTGTACGCATTGGGGAGGTCACGGTGTGTTGCTTAAGAAACTGATGCAACATGCAAAAGGGATGGCGGAGTTGACGATGCCTGTATTTGTGCTCAGGCATTTTGTTATTGTAATTTTTAGAGCCTCTGCTCTGCGTTTTGCTTTCATTTTTTTGTTTAGCAATGGGATTATATATTAAACTTGCTGGGATATCTGAAGAGCATTTTACAAAGCCATTAGCAATAAAATATTCATTTTTCATTTATATTATGTCCAGGAATACAAATGAGTATAATTTCTTCCTACCCTTCAACATTAATAGGGAAAACAGTGAGAAAAATTGAACACACCTTTCACATTCATTTAACTACAATAAAATCCAAAGAGCTTTTCAGATGTGCTCACATTGTTTGTTATGGCACCAAAACACGGGCATTTATCTGAGAGCCTTGCAATTTTCAACTACCTATATTATTTCACATAAATCTTCCCTTTTTTCCACTATTATGGGCTCAGGCTATGTTAAAAGTGCGTATTCAGTTTTGAAGTCACTCTGAAAAATGCTGCTGAGGGTGCGTGTTGTGGTATAACCCAGCAGGCAGCTCAGCACCACACAGCCATCGCCTCAGTGGGATGGCAGAGAGAACTGTGAAAACAAAAGATAGTACTTGTAGGCTGAGATAACTATTATCACGACTATTATTTCTTTCTTCCTTTTCTGTCTTAGTAANAACCGTCCGCCAAACAATGCCCAGCCAGTACCCAAGCAGCTGCCTTCCCCACAGCCAACTCCCCACAATTTTATAGGTTCTTTTCACATTACGCTGTACGGTATGAAATATGCCTTTGGCCAGTTTAGCTCAGCTGCCCTGGTGGTGTCCCCTCCCAGCTCCTTTTGCCCCCAGAGTCCCCACGCCAACAGGACAGTACGAGAAGCTGAAACATCCTTGGTTCTGAGCAGCACTGCTCAGCAACAACTGAAACACCAGTGTGTTACCAACAGCGTTCTTCTCCTTAAGCCAAAACACAGTATTGTACCAGACACCATGAGGAAAATCAACTAAAGAAACAGTGAAATCAGGACAGGGTGTTAACGGGTAGGTGAAGTTAGAGGGGATGCAGGGAGGGGGACTCTCAGCAGAGAATCAGAAAAACAGACAACACCTCCGACCTGCAGTGGAAATATCTCAAAATTCCTTAAATATTTCTGGTTGTGCTCAGGGCTTTCCAAGGGGAAAGTGTGGGTAGCACATCTCTCACCCAGTGTCTCCAAGCTGCACAGGGACACTGGGACCTGCACAGGGCAGCTGGACATTGCCTTGAGCATGGCTTGTGCCAGCAGCCCCAGCCATACTCCCCAGGGTTAGGAGCTGCAAAAAGTAGATGTGCTGCTACTGCTGGAGTTACAGTCATGGGTGCCCCGTGTACATGCATCTTCAAAATAATTTCTGCTGTATAAGAATATCCCTTCCTGGTGCCCATAAGCCCTTGCAAAGCCTTGAGCACAATCAGAAATATTTAAGGGATTTTGAGACGTTTCCACTGCAGGTCAGTAGCATTTTCTATTTCTCAGATTCTCTGCTGAGAGTCTCCCTCCTGCTCCTCAGAGCAGCTCTCACCAACCTCAGGGCTGGGGCAGCATAGTGAAAGACACAGCTTTCATCTCCCTACCCCTACCTTCCCATTTTTCAGCTGATTTGTAACTGGCTTCCCTTTTTCATTGCTAGAGCAGCAGCATTTTGTACCTGCGGGTCAGGTTATGAAAGATCTTTGTCTTGCAAAATAGCAAAAAGACTCCTTTTGCTCTCAGGGTTGTAGAATTGTGGCTCAGAATGGAAAGGTGCCTTGGTCAGCAGCAGATTTTTCCCTGTTTACTTTGTCACTGTTGAAAACAGGTCTGAGGATGAACCGGGAATGAAAGGCTTCCAGAAGGCTTTAGAGCAGTGCAGAGCTGAACAGCTGATATCCTCACCAAATTCATAAAAAACATGTCAAGAAGAGATCTGCAAGATTTTTGTGAATGGAATTTTGCACACAAAGGATAATCTTGGAAAGGATGTGACATGCTGCGAGAACACAAACTAATGCTTTTTTCTGAAAATGAGTTTACACTAGAGTACAGGAACTGAACAGACCAGACACAAGAATCATTTAGCACATACACTGCACACACAAAAAACATATTTCTGAAATATTGCACTTTCAGCAGAAGAAATATCTGCTGTTCCCTATGCCTACCTATTTGATTATATGTTTCAATTAATGAGCACATCCTATTTTTGGCCAAAAGTTCAGCTTCAGCCAGTGAATATGACGATGGCTTTTTAAATTTCTCAGTATATTTTTTTAACATACCACACTCTCACTGCAACACTAGGATGTCGCAAAGGGCCTGAAAGCTGACCAGAGATGATCAGAAGAAAATTCTGCTGTCAGGGCTCAGTCCTTTCTAGTACAATAACTCGATTTCTCTCACACAGTTATCCTTGTCCTTCAGTGCTTTCAAGTCCAGTTAGTTTCTGTATCTGAAGGGCAGTGAACAGGTGCCTGGAAGCAGTTTTAACTCTCGTTATAGCCAGAGCTTGCCCTGAGACATAGACTTCCTCACCAAGAGTGCGGGACAGTCATGTCATTTCCTTGTTGCCATTCTAAATGGTAAGTCTGATGAAAAAAAGAAGTCAGAAGGAATCTAGTAATTCATTATTACCCAATTCCCTATTTACTCTGAAAATAAAATATTTCATCAATTTGCACTGAAGTACAACGCAATTTTAAAAAGTAAAAATAACACAACCCTTAAATCCTAATTGATCCAATGTCAATTGCAATGAAGAAAAATTAATACAACCAACAAGCTGTGAACCCTGTAACATACAGTAAAATTAGAACCTATACCTGAGATTAACCACAAAACACAGATAAGTAGATCTGTGTGCTGTATTCACTTTGCCTGCCAGGCACAGGTTTTTTGGTTTTGGTTTGTTTTTGTTTTCTTTTTTTCCCCAAATAAATAGATCTGTACTTAAAAAATTCTCACTGAAGTAATCAGATGCTAATTTACATTGTCTAACAATTATGATTTACAAATTGTATGCCTGATCTACCTTTTTTGAAGAGTGACTGTTGTGTTTTTAATAAGCACATTCAATTACTCAAAAACACTGCACAATCACAGGTGTAACACTACCATGTTCAGGGACCAATAACAGCAAAATGAATACGGTATATATGAAAAAGGTCATTTGTTGTCTTGTGATACATAAATTGTTCCATTTGTCACTTGAAAATGTGATGATTTGGATAATCAGCTGCATCATTTACATCACAGCCAAACATTGTAATAGAAAAAATCCTTACTCTAAACTTTGAACATATTTGTTAAGGTCAAAATATGAGAACCAACTGAAGGGCTCATACCAAAAGCTCATACAGAGTAACATGCGAAATTAGAGAATTTGGCAGTCTGGTCTTTGTATTTATCAATGTTTATGTAACATCGCACATAAAATGATAGCCACGGGGCTACGTTTTCTCACTAATCACTGACAATTTCCAGTCTAAGCATTCATCAACAATTTTGGGGAGAAAAGAGAGATTTTCCTTGAACATAGGCTTCCGTGTAATTCCAAATCTTTAAAAAGACAAGCATGGGCCTTAAACAGATTTACACAGCAGTGATTTATACCCAACAGTCACAGAGTTCAGTGATTGATGCCCCTGTTTTGAAGCCATTTCAAGTAGATTAAGGGTACAGCCTGCACTGAGAGTCATGTATACCTAGGGCCTTTCGTGGTGAATAGATACGAAGAATCCCAATTCATAAAGTCTAATCTATGAAAGCAACACCAATGGAAAAGTCAAAAGAAACATTAACTTGGGAAAAAAAAAAAAAAGTAAACATGCAGGAATATCAAATTAACATTGATATCTTCGTTTTCTATTTTGAGTAGTATGATTGCTTCTGCTGTGTCATCTGAAAATATTTATAATTAAAGCTGAATAATAGTTCTTAGTAGAAAAATAATAAAAACTTCAATTCTTGAGATCATTTAAACACTTTTTAAAGTGAAACTGGACTTTCTCCATCTTCCTCTCTTTCAAATCTCTACCTGGGGTGCACGCATTTAAAGTTTATCTTGGACCATTTGTATAAGCAAGGCTAAATTAACCTGTGAGCCAAAATCAGGCAGCTCCTTCCCCGTGGATTGCCTGTGCAGGGAGCTACTGCACGGGAAGCTGGGACATGGACATACATGGTGAATGGCCCATTTTGGAATAACGTACTACACCGCTCACAATTGTGAGTGTGAAATATAACTAAACACTGTTTTAAAATTGAAGGTAACTCATTGCTCTGTACATGCAAATTGTTTCCATGCAGTAATCTCCTGGATAAACCCCGATTTTTTTCTCACGTTCTATATTTATAAAGCAAAATACAGGAACTGGAGATCTCAAAAGGTCAAAACCACATCATCACACAATTCTCCAGCTAAAGTAGCATACTCTTAACTCAGCTTAAAGCCTCCTGACTGATTATTATCAGAAGAATTTCTAAAAATAGCATCAATTGCTAGATGCTAGAAGGAAAGAGAACAGGATGTGATTGCTGAAAAAAAAGTGTGAAAAAATAATCTGTGTCTTTTGTGCCTATTTTGACATCAGCCTTTAAGCATTTGACTGATTTACTGCATTTCATCTACCTACACAAAGACACTTATTTGTTATATTATGTTTAAAGAAGATGTTTCATATTATTGCATGTTTTGTGAAATATGGGATCTTCATTTTCTTTATCCTAAGCAGTCAGACTAATGAATGAAATTTAACAGAATGTC
>VXAV01004790.1:2036-34302 GCA_013399715.1 Alectura lathami
TTTTTAGAGGCTCAAAGGTAGTCTTCTCTGTCGTCATCTGTCGTTTGAACTAACAGATGAGGTAGTGGCTTTAGGAAGCTGCCATTTCATTGTAAACAAATGTTTGGAAGGGAAGGGAAGAGTTAAGTAGAATACTTTACTGGATTTCAGATATCTTATATTACATAAATGAAGCCTAAAAAGTCACATTTGAAATTCTGGAAAAGAGTTAAAGATGCAGTTGTGTCCACGTCCTGTTTTGTTTGTCCTGGCTTCCTAAAGTGGTTCCTGGCTTTTTTTGTTGTTGTTGAAATACTGTTCTCTAGGATTTTCATCCAGTTTCCATTTTCTGTGTTTTATTTTCCCCTCCATGTGTCCAAATCTATTCTTGCTGTACTTAGCATCCCAATGTTTTTCTGTCATGTGGTCTATCTTCTTTTTGGTAGGTGAAGGTTTGTGTGGTTCATCTATCTTAACCTCAGTCTCACAACAGGGAGGTAAAGGAGATGGAACACAGAGCACCTGGATTCTAGGAACAGATTGTCGTTTGGAATTCCTTTAGGCCAAAGTATATGTTTGTTTGCTCTGTGTGTGTGTACTTATGCAAATGATCAAATAGTGATATTGAGAGGTTGAGCCTTCCTCAGGGGTAGTGCAATCTCTGTAGTTCACCGGATTCGTTAATGATAGTGTGAGCTGATTTTTTCTAAAGCAACTGCATATACTTTTTGTTTGCACAGAAGTACTTAACAGAATGGCCTCTTTTTTTATTTTTTTTCCAGAAACTTCAGGTTTGTGTTGTCAACATGTAGTCACAAAATTATTTCAAAGGAAATGTTATCAGACTTCTAATACTTTTTTTCTTTGTTTGTTTTATAATATGCTTAATGGACATGACTGCTTGGGCTGAAATAAATATTTAATGGAACAAATTGGGCAAATCAAAGTGCAGCATTTTGCTGTTATATTAAAAATGTATATAAAATTTTTTCTTTTCATTTAGTATGTTTATGAATCTGTCATAAAAGTGGTCTAGTTTCTGTAGTGCAGGGTTCGTAAAGATCCTTGGATCTTTTTTTTAACAGTAAACTGGAAATTGCTATGAAAGAACTCACACTCCAATATTAATTACACTTGCACTTTATTAGCTATAAAGTTATTTGTTATAAAAATATAACTATATTTTTATCTTTTTGATCTGTTATAAAATGAAAGCTTGTTTTATCAAGTGTCTTGATAATGTCTTCTAAGACAGTTAGGGTTTTTTTTTTTTTTAATCCATAAAGTTTATAAAACTTGGGACCTTTGAGTATGGTTTTACAGTTGTCTTATACTGGTTCAAGATCATGCTGAAGCTGAAAGGCTCTGAATGGGAAGAGACAAAAGTTAAGATTGGTGTTTATGATGGCAACTGTCTGTGTAAGTTATAGGTCTAAATTTAGTGTGACTGTATAAAGTTGCGTGTCCTTAACATGGTAGTACTCAAAAATACAAGAACTTTGTATGGAATTATCCTTCAGTGAGACCAGTCTGTAAAAGGTGCGTAACTATACATGATACATGACTATGATTCCCTACACTGGATGCTACTGCGGTATGTTTAGATTTCAGAAACAGAATTATTTTTTTTAATGCATAGTCATGCTTTTTGTTGTGTTTCTGTTTCTTGCATTAGTATCTGAAGTCCGTACATCTCAGAACATTTCTCCTGATGTTCTTGGGGAGCACCGTGTGCCTTCATCCTGCCTTGTTCCTTCTGAATCGTTCCCTTTACCAAGTGATAATGTGGCAACAGCTATTCAAACAGTCAACAGTTTTGTAAACGCAGGTGTTCTTAAAGAACAGGTAAAAAAGCAATCTGTGTTTCAATAGGAGAAATTAATGTATTAAATACCTTAGCATAATATCTTTTCCATGCAAGTTTAGGTTGTGTTTTAAGAGCAAAAGCTGGTTGTTGGATGATTTTTGTGATTTAGTCTCTCAAATAAAATAATTTTTGGGAAACACCATACTGGTTTTGTATGGACTGCAAGAGTTACAAGTGTATTAAAGGTGTGCTTATAGTGCTAGAAGTGAAAATAGGAAACAGGACCAGAAAAGTTCTCTATATATATACATATGTGTGTATTTATATATACCTGTATATATACATATGCTGTTAACAGTATTTATACAGTTAAACCTGTAAAGATATATCACACTTCTATTTATTTCTCAAGTGGTACTAGGATTAGCAAATTAACATTTATTTTTTCTCTTGATTAATTTATTCTCTTCAGAGAATCAGAGAATGATAGAATGGTTTGGGTTGGAAGGGACTTAAAAAACCCCATCTAGTTCCAACCCCCCAGCCATGGGCAGGGACACCTCCCACTAGACTAGGTTGCTCAGACCTCCGTCCAGCCTGGCCTTAAACACTGCCTGGGAGGGGGCAGCCACAGCTTCTCTGGTCGTTCTGTTCCAGTGTCTCATCACCCTCACAGTAAAGAATTTATTTCAAATATCTAATCTAAGTCTACCCTCTTCTAATTTAAAACTATTACCCCTTGTGCTATCACTACACTCCATGATAAAATGCCCCTCCCCATCTTTCCCATAGGCCCCCTTTAAGTACTGGAAGGCCGCTGTGAGGTCTTCCCAGAGCCTTCACTTATCCAGACTGAGCAACCCCTGCTCTCTCAGTCAGTTTTCCTAGGAGAGTTGCTCCAGGCCTCTGAGCATCCTTTCAGCCTGTTCTTGACCTGCTGCAACAGATCCATTTCCTTCTTATCTTGGGGGCCCCAGAGCACATCCATTTTCTCTTTGCTTCTGAAAGAAGGGGACTGAGAACACAAGCTGTAGTTTTGTCTGCTTTCTCTACTGGATATTATGCATCCATGTCCCAACTTTATTCTGTTGGTCTAGCCTCAGTAAGTTTATTTTAGCACAAAAAAAAATTGTGTTCTGTTTTTAATTAGAATCTATTTAATCACTTCCCTTTCTATGGCTGCTGTTCGTAGTCTGCACTGGGTGAAAGCATACAGTGACTAGTCCAAGGCTTATTTCCCTGTCAGCCTGATGCTTTGAGACCAATGATTCCATTTCCCTTCTGTCCCCTTTTCATCTATTTCAGTATTTTTACTTCCTTCTTAAAACCTTCTATGAAGTATTTCTTGAAAAGCAGTGGAGGGGATTTGAAAGATTGATCTGAATGTTACTAGAATTCCTAGCTTCTATTCCATTGTTGGAACTTTACTTTTGTTCAGCACATCATACATGTGAGAGTGTACATGGCTAATTTCAGGGGAGTATAATTACAAATAAATAAGCTTTGAGTTTACATCTCTTAAAATCTGTAACTTCAACTGGAAATCAAATTTGACTTGACTGGAATGTTAAGTTCCCTTTGCCATCTCCTTTACTGTTTTGTTTCTTTTATGAATCAGATTCAAGTGGATATTCCAGTTGCTTCTTTGAATTTAACTGAAGACAAGTCTTTAGTCATATCAGCCATTGATACAGGTGATGCTGAAGCACAGAGAACAAACCAATCAACGAGCTGCCTTCAACAAACTGTAGCAAACCTAGAAATCAAGCTTTGTGCTGCTGAAGAAGAAAAATTAAAAATTAAAAAGGTATGACTGTTTTTCTAATAGAAAATATTTGATATTTATAAAGCTTTTTAAGATAAATTGACCAAATTCAGCCAATATTGAGACATTGAGACAAGCATAAAGACATATGGTTAGAGTATATAGTGGATCCCCAGTGTTTTGGGAATGAGTGTGTGGTCACTGAAGTTGGAAGTGCCTTTGGCTATCTATATGAACGTAATATGTAATACTTTTCCCCTTGGGAGATCTAGTAACAAAATTATTCATGTTGCTTCTGGACGGAATATTGTAGAGTACCAAGCAGGACTCTGCCTGTAGTTATGTATCTGAGTAAGTCAAATGTCAGTGAGACACTGGAGAGAAAGAAAGTTCAATGTGTGTTTTTAATGCTCTCCATTGATAGCTATCAAGGTGTGGTAGGGAAGAAGGGAATGGTTTGTTGGAAATGAAAATGAAACTGGAGATGAGTAGCTAGAGCCAAGAATGAGAAGGTCTGGAGTGGATTGATGTTGCTAGGAGTTAAGAGCGTACAGGAGGGAAGTAAGGGTAGCATAAGCAGGGACTGCCAGAGCAGATATACTGAGAGCTAGGCTCAGCGCGAAGAAGAGCTTGCAAAATCTATTTCTCTCTCTGCTGTTGAATCAAACTTTGAATCTCAAGAGCTGTTCTTGTTTCATCCAAAAGCAGGACTGAACTGAGCATATCTGCTGCTTTTGTCCTCCTTTTGACCTTCTCAGTTGTGCCTTTGTTTGAATAGCTGTACAACGATTTGGCAGGTCATTTGTTTCTAAATTGGCTTCTTACGTGGCTGCAAAAATAGTTGTTCTTGAGCAACTGAAAGGGTGCCAACAGCTTATTTATAGGAATGAGTTTGGTAAAGCAACAGCTGCTCTACCAAAAAAATAGTCCTCAGCTTTTTGTACAGCAAGTAATTTTGGAATTTAGTAGTTAGTAGTAGTAGTAGTCTGCTTCCTCTCTGCTGTTTCTTGCTGGGGCGTTGGTAGACTAGCACAGGATATTAAAATTCTAGACATCTTCGGGTGGAGTTGTGAAGATCATTAGGGCTTATGTAATAGGATTTCTACTTTTTAGTGAAACCATTTTCTAAAAGTACATTTAATACAGTTTGCAAATGTATAAAGATAAAGCCATTAGGAATATGGAAATATTTGACTGAAGTACCTTATGCTTGGTCTTTATTATAATGTTATGATAGAAAATGTCATGGTCTTCAGAAATGAAGCTAGTTGGAATGATGACCTAAATCTGTATTTTCACAATTCACAAGTGTTGGTAACTTCTCATATTTTCTTTTGAAATCTTTATAGGAATTAGAATATTTACTGGAAAAACATAGTATTCTAGAAATGAATTTCTTGAAGGAGAAAAATGTTGTTTCACATCAAGATCATTACAAGATACTCCAGGTAATTTCATTTTATTTCTTGCAGTACCCTAATTTTATCCAGGAATGTTTATGTTCAACATATCCTCTGTTAAGTGGCTGCAGGCCTGCTCCAGAGCATTTTGAATTTGAAGAATTTTTAGAGTCTTCAAATCAAAGCCTGATTTTGACATTAGCAGGAATATAGGTTTAGTAATCTTCGTCATGGTCACTCAGATCACTCAGCTGTAGTATGTCTATTTCATAAAACTCATCAGAAGAAACGAAACGCTTCATGACTAGATGTGCTTATGACTTACGTTCTAGAGTACTTATGGCTGATTATTTGTAAGGTATTAGTTGACTTGGATGTTAATGGAATAGTTTGCATTGTATAACAAAAATCTGGGAAATGTAATTAGATGCTAGACAATGGAACTAAAATTGTTTCCATCACAAGCATCAAGGTCATTCATTAAATACATGAAGTCTCACATACAAGACTTTTTTTTTTTTCATTTTTGCTGCCTTGAGGTTATGGTAATTAATTTATTTTTTTTAAGTGTGTAAAACCCTCCTCAAATAAATGTTTGCTAGCTGTGCTCTAAAAACAAGTTTTGCCTAAAAACCTTTTGATTTATGGAGTATCATATTGGCTAAAGTTACTCTTCATTGTAAACTTCCGACAATTTAATTAATGAACTTTATTTGTTAATGGTTCTCTTCAGGCAGAAGCATTTAAGATGGAAATGTTACTGGGGTTTGCAAGTATCCATCAGTATCATACCTCTTTGAGTCAGACTCCACCGTGTTCACAAATGGCAGATGAAAAAATCATACCTTTTAACTTCTTAGAAAACTCATTCATTTCCTCTTGTCTTCTGGATATAGTCAAGTCAAATCAGAGAAGAAAAGTGAGTCATGCTTCGAAGAGCTGAGAGTTAAAATTAATTTCTTGAAACCTGAATATTGGATGCCTTCTGTTAGTACAGCTTGTAATGCCAATTTCTTTCGTCTTTCTCCTTTGGCTTCTACCACACTAGGGTCAACACCTGTGGCCACACACTAAGTAAGTCTGGCAGATACAGAATGCAGATGTTCATCACGCTGGCATTTTTTTTCCTGCTAGAAACAGCTGGTTATTAGCTCTGTTGACTTGAAAAGCAGAGTATAGTGGTGATTCTGGCATAGTTTTGGGAGCTTTCAGGATGGGACTTTTCACCAAAATTATTCTTGTGCCCTGTGCTACAGATGTGCACAACATTATTCCTTTTATATGAGGTTTTTATTCTAAGTGTAACAAACGTTTTATGAGATAGATGTAGTATGTAATATGTGTGAAAGAGCATTACTTCATGCTATTTTGAACGGTCACTAATTAACAGACTGTTAATCACAAGTGTCAAAAGTCTTTGGAGAATACAAAATATTCTTAAAAGCCGGTTTGGAGGTCACAGAGCCAAATGATCGGTCACATCTTTAAACAAGGCAGTATTTAGATTAAACTTTTTTTTTTTTTTTTTTTTTCTTGTGAGAAGATGTAGTTAATCTGACTTTGTCAACTAAGCCAAGGTTTTGTTTTCGTTTTTGATCTTATACGCTTTGTCTTCTCAGGTCTGACTTGGAGTGATTTGGTGATCACAGCAGCTATCTTCCAGTGTTAGTCTCAGCTTAAGTATTCCATACTGTCCTACTGATACAGATGATGCTTTTTGTTTTAAAGGTCTTCCTATGGTAGACTGCTTCTATACAAACAGAGGCAGAAGTGAGGATAGACCTTATTGCTGTTGGAAAGGGTCTTACTACTTAGACACCAATTTTTGCCTGCTATCTTGCAAGTAAATATAGCATCATAGAGTTGTTTCAGTTGAAAGGGACCTTTAAAGGCCATCTAGTCCAACTCTGCTTCAGTGAACTGGGACATCTACAGCTGGATCAGGTTGCCCAGAGACCCGTCCAGCCTGACCTTGAAGGGTCTTCAGGGACGGAGCATCCACCACCTCTCTGGGCGACCTCTTCCACTGCTTCACCACCCTTATTGTAATAAACTTTTTCCTTATATCCAGTCTAAATTTATCCTCTCTCAATTTGAAACCATTCACCTAGTCCTATCACAACAGACCCTGCTAAAGAGCCTGTCCCCTTCTTTCTTGTAGCCCCCGTTTAGATACTGAAAGGCCTCTATCAGGTCTCCCTGGAGCCTTCTCTTCTCCAGGCTGAACAGCCCCAACTCTCTCAGTCTGTCCTCACAGGGGAGGTGTTTCATCCCTCGGATCATTTCTGTGTCCCTCCTTGGACATGCTCCAGCAGGTCCATGTCCCTCCTGTGCTGAGCACTCCCCATCTGGAAGCAGTGCTCCAGGTGGGGTCTCACCTGCACTGAGCAGAGGGGCAGGATCCCCTCCCTTGCCCTGCTGGCCACGCTTCTTTGGATGCAGCCCAGGATGTGGTTGGCTTTCTGGGCTGCAAGGGCACACTGCTGGCTCATGTCCAGCTTGTCATTCACCAGTACCCTCAAGTCCATTTCGGCAGGGCTGCTCTCAATCCTTTCATCCCCCAGCTTGTGTAGGTAGCAGAGGCTGCCATGACCCAGGTGCAAGACCTTGCATTTTGCTTTGTTGAAGCTAATGAGGTTCTCCCCACTGCTCCAGCCTGTCTAGGTCTCCCTGGATGGCATCCCATCCCTCAGGCATATCGACCACACCACACAGCTAGGTTTCATCTGGAAACTTGCTGAGGGTGCACTCCATCCTGCTGTCGATGCCATTGATGAAGATATTGAAAAGAATCGGTCCCAGAACAGAGCCCTGAGGAACACCACTCGTCACTGATCTCCATCTGGACACTGAACCATTGACCACCACTCTCTGGCTGTGATCTTGCAACCAGTTCCTCATCCATCAAAGAGTCCACCCATCAAATCCGCATCTTTCCAGCTGGGAGAGAAGGATGTTATGGGGGACCGTGTCAAAGGCCTTCCTGCAGTCCAGACAAATGACATCAGTGGCTCTTCCCTTGTCCACTGATGCAGTTACGCCATCGTAGAAGGCCACTAGGTTGGTCAGGCAGGACTTGGTGAAGCCATGGTCATTGCCTCACATCACCTCCCTGTCTTCCATGTGCCTTAGCATAGCTCCCAGGAGGATCTGTTCCGTGATCTTCCCTGTCACAGAGGTGAGGCTGACAGGTCGGTAGTTCCCTGGCTCATTCTTTTTACCCTTCTTAAAAATGGCTGTAACATTGCCTTTCTTCCACTTACTGTAGTAGTCTTCTGTTGCAAATAAATGTAAAATAGTAGTTTTCTGTGAGAGGCTTTGTCGGTTGCCTTGTTATTGCATGTTCCATAAAAATACAGAAAGTTACTTGGACTTTTTAAAAAAAAAAAATACAATTGTCTTTCTCAGAGAAAGGAAAATAACAAGAAGTAAATAAAAAATCTTTATAATTTTAAGATAGGTTGCTCAACTGGAATACAGAGCTTTTTTTTTTGTTGTTGTTCGATTATTTTTGCCTGTTCATTTTCTGTAGCCTTTCTACTTGTATAGATATTGCAAGCTTGAAGCTCTTGATTTCATCAGTCACCTGATCACTTTTTTTATTCAATTGCAAATATTTATTCAAAACCAGTTATCCAATTGTAGTCACAGTCTAGAACTTTCTTACAACTATCTGGACCATCTGAAAGCAATTTGTTTGTACAGGAAGATACAGGCATGTTTTTTGAGATCAGTTTTTATTATTTCAGATTTCTTTTTAAATACCTGGAAAATGTATATGCAAACATGGAAGTTTTTCCTGGTAGATTTACAATGTGCATTGAAAGCCTACGTAGTGGATTTCAAACCTGTCAGCTGAAGAAGAAAAGCAGAAAGGTTCAGATAAGACTCATGTAATATGTAGCAGTTCACTTAACCTTAAATAGCAATAGTTTAGATTCAAAGAATCTCTCCATTTTTATCATCCAAATTCTGTTTTGTGGTGCAGATTATCAGTTTTCTGTAAACCTGTTAGTAGGTGACGTTCTCTAATTTGCAAATCAGAAAAGGAGCATTTATTTTGAGAAAATGTTGCTTGGGTTCCTAGCCCTCTGAATAGGAACTTAATTCTTTGGATAGATTGTTTAGCTGATAACACTTATTATATTTGGTCTAGCTGCAGACAACAGTTTTTGATGATTCACTAAGAACTGGATTGTGTTTTTCCCCCTTCTATTTCTTTGACTTACCACACAGTTTTATTTGAAGTAATACTGCATTGCTGTTGGAAAATTCTAGTTGCGGTTATACACATTTTTTCCCATCATCAACTCTTTCTGGAAGTTAAGCAGGCTCATTTTTTTTCATAGCACAATGTAGTTGATGTGGTGTGATCTTTCATTTTGAAATTGAGGTTTTTTTTTTTTTTTTGGCAACTGACATTTGTTCTTCTAAGTCAACAAATCTATAGTTCTTCTGAAAGTACTGAAAATGTTTCTGTTTGGAATCCTTCTTTCCCCAGTTTTGTTTAGGGAACATCTTTGCAATTTTCATTGCAAAAGTGACTTCAGTATGCTTATTTTATTTAACAATATCTCTACAATTGCAAATAGTCATGATCTAAAAATTAACTAGTTTATTACTGTTTCCATTTTGAGTGATGTTCTTATGTATAAAGGAGCAGACCAGGTAGACTTCTCATTTAAATAGTATTTTAGAAAGGTAAGAAAGGATTCTTTTGCTGAAAAAAAAGGTTGACAGATCAGTATATAATTATCTAAAGCATTAACTCATAGCTGGAATTAAATTGCATGGTAATATAAGTACAGTCATTATTAGATGATGTTTCATCTATTTATTTCTGTAACTATTGATGTTTGGGAATTCTTTTCATTGATTTCACATTAAATGTGACATTTAAATTATAAAGCTTCAAACTAGGAGGAAAAAGCTTTAAGTGTAGTTAAGGTAGTGAAGATAGGAAAAGGTAAACTTGAGATTTTGGATTAGTTTCTTTCATCATAATTCTGAAGGATGAGTTTGTTTTTACTTTTATTAATACTGTCTTTTATTTTCATTGCGTATTGGATCCATGTAGCACATGCTTTCATGTAAAATAAAATGTTTTCTTAATTGTGTCTGTCTCCTCCCCGCTACTCCTAATGTGGTCTTGTCAAAGGGCTGGAACCTCTAACCTCTTCTAAGGGACGTTATCCTTTAGCTGTGATGCCATGTGGTACACAAATCTTTACAGTCTGCTCCTCTCCTAAGGAATCTTATTCTTCCACGCACCCCCTGCATCATTAGAGTTTTTGCTCTCTCCTTGTCTTTGTTCCTTCTATTTCTCCACTTTTTCCTCACATTGCTGATGGATAAACTCAACCTTTGTGTACCTTCTATCTTCATCTCTTGATTTTTCATCCAGTGTTGACAACCGGGGAGTAGAGTTCTGCCTCCCAGTATGGGTCCTTCCAGCATCTGAGAGAAGAAAAAAACTGGAATCTCCAAATAATCCAGCCAGCTTTATTGTTGATACAGGAACCCTGTCCACTTCCAGCCAGTTCTAGGAAGTTATCAAAGTTCACGTATTTGGAATAAACAAAGATGATCTCAAAGAGAAAGCTTCCTATTCTGGAAAACCCCAGGACTGGCCTTTTAATGTGCATAAGCAATCCTGATCTTGTGTGAACATTCATTTACTGAAGTAATTTCATGAAACAATTCTGAAGGTGACACGGTGAAGTGGTCACATTTCCTAATGCTAATTGATCGTATGATAAATAAATTTTGCTGTCTGTATCGGAAGGTACAACTTTTGTTGGAGGCAAGTATTCACTGTATGTTAGTTCTCTAGTAAATATAGTGTAACCCTGTGCAAATAGACCTGTCTTTAAGTTCTGATAGAGAGACCAGTTTTTGTGTTTGGGAGCAGAGCTGTTATGAGGAGGAAGCTAGTGATGGAAGATACCATCCAAGAATTTGTCTGTTGCTGTTATGAAGACCCTAAAATGATGTACAGCATGAGTGATGTTCCTTCTTCAAACTGCAGTTTGCCTTTGAAATTCATTCTGTGATTATTCTGGCTGCAAAGTTTATCTGCATTCCCGACAACCTGATGAAGCAGTAAATGACAGATTTACTTCTGATTGCAAGTTGAATGTACCTTTGTATGTTCATCGCAACAAGTCTGTGAACTTGGTAATTGAAAAGAAGAAATTTATGTGCTCCTCTCACTGTCTGAATTCAAAGAGAAAAGTTACTGTTTTCCTTAACTGAAACATGACAGTGTATAAGATTGCTTAAAGCAAAAAAAAAAAAAAAGCATAGCTGTAGCCTGTTTTGTGCTAAAGTTTTGATGAGATTTTATATAACTCTGCCTTAACTTCAGTTCACATTGGAGAAGGAGGGTAGAAAATACAGACTCAACCATACAACCATACTCTGAGTGTGGGCTAGCCATAATTAAACTGATCAGCTGAATTCTGAAGAGAACAGATGATTCTTTTACTGGGAAGTTAGGTTGTGAACCAGAGTTCCCCTTCTTGAGTTGGCTCTGGAGATTTAGGGATGACTGGCATACCTAGAACATGTAAAAAGGGAAAATACCATACCATTTTGCTATCTTTCCTATTTCTATTTCTGTACTATTGAAGTAAGATAACATAAATGCTTCTGTGCTTGCACACAAGCTGTGTTGAGCCACTTTTATGACTCTTTGAGTTTGTTCACACACAGACACTAGGAATAATGTAGATGATCTTAATATCATCTACCTTGGATTTTAGATAAAAATTGAGTATGTAATTTATATGACATTCTTCATAAATCTCTCTAATTTGAAAATGTTAATGTTGTCTTGTATTTCTTAATGGAAACTGGAAACTTGTAATTATTCAGAATCTTTGCCAGGATTAGATGATACACAGAGTGTTGCTGTGACTGATGTGGCTGGTGTTAGTGGTAAAGCACATATGAAAGCTACTTTGATTGTTTAATTCATAAATATCAGTCTAAAAGTTAGCAACTCACAGTAAACATTTGGTATTTGACAGTCAAGTCAATATTATATTTTTGCAATGACATTTGGTAGTAAGTTCTTTGCTACCCCTATATGTCATTTCTCAGAATTGGTAGTGGTCTCAAAATGTGATCAGTCAGCTGCTTCAGCACTTATGGCGGCACCCAGTCAGGCACCATGGACTTGATAACGTTTGTTTTGTTTTAGTGTTCCCCAATCTGATCGACTTCCAGTGAGGGTGAAGCCCTCCATGCTCCACACTTTCCCTAGGATCTGCAGGGCCTGGGATTCCCAAAGGCCAGTCTTGTCAGTATAGACTGAGACAAAGAAAGCTTTTTTTGTGTCCTTAGCAACCAGTGCCTCTGCCCAACTCCCTAGCCTCCCTTTAGGTAGTGACATACTTGTAGAGTTGTTTCTTGCTGCCCTTCATATCCCTTGCCAGATTCAACTCCACATGAGCTTTGGCTTTCCTAACCCCATCCCTAAATGCTTGGGACAGCATCTCTGTTCCATCTGGGTCACCTGTTCCTGATTACTCCCTGAACTCTTCCTTTTTGTACCTGAATTTAGTGAGGAGTTCCTTGTTCATTAATGCAGACCTCCTGCTGACTTGATTTCCTGCTTGTCAGGAAGGACCATTCTTGGGCTTGGTGGAGGTGATTGTTCAATAGCAATGAGCTCTCATGGAGCCCACCTCTTTCCCATGGGATTCTTCATAGAAGAAAGGGACCAGAGTCTGTACTCTAGAA
This sequence comes from Alectura lathami, assembly GCA_013399715.1. NCBI lineage: Eukaryota > Metazoa > Chordata > Aves > Galliformes > Megapodiidae > Alectura > Alectura lathami. Next base: position 14,734 of record VXAV01004790.1, read on the forward strand.
GTCTAGTGTTGTGATCCTGCTTTTCCCTCCTTTCTGTAAAGAACCTGCATCTTATGGTCATTGCAGCCAAGGCTGCCACACATTTTGACATCCCTAAACAGTCCTGTATTTGTATCAGGCTCAGCAGAGCACCCCAGAGACTGCCTGTCAGTTGTTTGTGTTAGGAGGTAACTATCAGCATGCTCTGCAATTCTGCCAGATTGCTTGTGCCGTGCTGTGTTGTCCCTTCAGCAGACTCTGAGGTCCCTAATGACCCTCATGAGGACCAGGGCCTGCAGACCTGAGGCTTCTTCCAGTAATCTGAAGGCAGCCTCAGCTACAGCTGGCAGATACAGCATTGTCGTAGAATCATGGAATGGTTTGGGTTGGAAGGGACCTTAAAGACCATCTAGTTCCAACCCCCCTGCCGTGGGCTGGGACATCTCCCACTAGACCAGGTTGCTCAGAGCCCCATCCAGCCTGGCCTTGAACACTGCCAGGGAGGGGGCATCCACAGCTTCTCTGGGCAGCCTGTGCCAGTGTCTCACCACCCTCACAGGAAAGAATTTCTTCCTAATATCTAGTCTAAATCTCCCCTTTTCCAGTTTGTGGCCATTACCCCTTGTTCTGTCACTCCATGCCCTTCTAAAGTGTACCTCCCCAGCTCTCCTGCAGGCCCCCTTCAGGTTCTGGAAGGCTGCTATCAGGTCTCCCCAGAGCCTTCTCCTATCCAGGCTGAACAACCACAACTCTCTCAGCCTGTCCTCACAGGGGAGGTGCTCCAGCCCTCTGATCATCCTCGTGGCCCTCCTCTGGATGCCCTCCAACAGCTCCATGTCCTTCTTGTGCTGGACACCTCAGAACTGGACGCAGTACTCCAGGTGGAGTCTCACAAGGGCAGAGCAGAGGGACAGGATCCCCTCCCTCGGCCTGCTGGTCACAGTTCTCTTGATGCAGCCCAGAATGTGTTTGGCCTTCTGGGCTGTGAGCGCATATTGTCAGCTCATGTTGAGTTTTTCATCAGTCGACACCCACAAATCCTTCTCCTCAGAGCTGCTCTCCAGCCATTCTCCACCCAACTTATATTTGTGCTTGGGATTGCCCTGACCCAGGTGCAGGACCTTGCCCTTGGCCTTGTTAAACAACATGAAGTTGGCATGGGCCCACCTCTCCAGCCTGTCCAGGTCCCTCTGGATGCCATGCCTTCCCTCTAGTGTGTCAATGGCACCACACAACTTGGTGTCATCTGCAAACTTGCTGAGGGTAAATGTCAGCTGTGTTGGTCGGCCTGCTAATCCTGACCCATATGTTCTTGACTGATCTCCTACCCCAAAACAGAGCTTTGTGCCTTCTAGTTGCTTGTACATAAAAGAGCTACTCCCTGCCCTGGCCTTTCCTTCTGAAAGAATGCATTTATGATTCTGAAAAATTTGGTGCATTCATGCTTCTGTAAAAGATGTTCCACAGGAGACTGGAAGCAGGTCTCAGAGGTAGGTGCTTATTGAGGCTGGAGTACTTGAAAATGTATGTTTTCTTACAAAACTAATATATGACTTACATCCTGTTAAATACCATCTTCTAAGAAAATATTTAGGTTGGTTTTAGATGCAGACATAGAGGAGACAGAATACTAATAATGAAAAATAGGTGTGAAAAAAAAAAGTTATCTGCTGTACCTTCAACTGAACTTGTAAATGTAATTCCAGGAAATTTCACAGGTCACAGCAGGGTTTAAAATGGAACAGTGAAAAACTGAGGTATTAGAAAAAACACACAGATAGCAATGCATAATTTTGCTGACCTGTCAAAGGTATTTATGGATGTTGCTACAATCCTTTGCCCACCTCTTTTTCGAGTGTGTGCTAGATACTTCACATTTATTTATCCACATTTTTAAATCAAAAACAAAGCAAAAATTACTCTTCATTCAGACATTCATTTTTATTTTTATTAAATCTTTATTACTCGATTGAGTCGTTTATCTTTTGATCTGTAGGTTTGTTTTCAATCTTGGTGTCTTAATTTCTCTAAATTATTTTTGCACAATATGATTAAAAGCACTTTTTATTCCTGTTTAGGTTAAGTTATAGGTTTATATAGTGTTTTGAGACCAAAGTTCCTGTCTTACAGTGTTCCAAATGGCATGATGTGTTGTAAGCTGTATTATTTGAATGAATTGACTAACTTGTTGTGTCTGAAGCCCGTCACAAGTGCTGCACAAATCCATTTGTGCATTCATACTGACTGCATTCAAAATAATTTATCTTTGTTTCTATTAAACACGGAAATTCTAGTTGAGACTGTTCTGAAATGTCCAAAATGAGCACTAGCTCACCACCAAAATAGTAAATCTTAACCAACATTAGTCAAAACTGTTAAATACTTTTAATAGCATTTTTGTTTTTCATGCTCATATACTTGGGAGAAATCAAGATGCATAACAAATTTTAGGATGATATTTTGCGAATAAATTTGAGGAATTGTCCCTTTCCCTGTAATTGCTACATCATCTTATTTGCCTCATAGCTTCTTAGTAAGCTACGAAGGTTCACAGAACATGCCTTACTATATTAGTAGAAATTTTGTTACTTAATTAACCTGTTAGTTAAACACCTTCTAAGTTTTATTTACATAGTATGTGTTTAGTGTTTGAAAAGTCTGATTAGTTGAAATAACATGTCATTTGCCAAGTAAGTGACTTCATTTGCATATATATATTCTAATCTAAAATTCTTACATTGGAGCTTAATCAGTACGTAACTAAGAAAAACTCATATAACTTGCATGTCAATTCATGCGTTCCTTGTCAACTGTGAAACTTCCTTATTCATTATGCCTTTAAAATTTAGGATCTTATTGCTGAGTTTTTAATGTGTAGGCAAAATGCATCATGTCTTAATTTCAGCAATTAATGTTGTAAACTACTACAAAGGTATGTAACAGGTCATTTTTCTGTAGTTTCTGATATTGGGACAGCAGTTACATTGGTAAGATGCTAGTTATTGCAGTGATCACAATAGAACATATATATAGCAGTTCTATATCATTGGTTTAAAACTCATCTGACTGAGAAACTCAAAAAAAAAAAAAAAGATCAGGGAGATGAAAAAAATAAGGGAAGGTAAAAGTCAGCTGTAATTGTACACCACCGTAATTAGGTTGCTGATCTGCTTTTATTTTTTCTTTAAATAAAAATGTAGTAAAGTAGTTTTCTAGCATACAGTCTTATATAGAATAATTTTGGTTCTTTATAACCATAATGACACTTACTTCACCGTTACTGCTCTTAAAAAAAGCAAAATTAAAAAACCAAAAAGCTTTGCTGCTGAGACTTGTATATTCTTTTCCTCATTAAAGGCTTAAGAGGATCAGAACAGTGTGCGGTATTTAAAATAATTGTGTACTTAAACTACCAATAACTCATTTTTACTGTTCTTGGCTAAAGAGTTATCATTTACAGAAAACTGATACTAATGAAAACTAGAACATCTGTTCTTAAACCTGAAAGTTGTTGAGGTAAATTAACTCTTTAACCCAAACTTTCCTAGTCATATGGAATTTCTTAGAAACAAACCCGTTACTTAATCTTGACAGACAATAGTTTGGTTCTATATTTGGATTGTATATTTAAGTATTCAAACAAGTAAATGTTTAGGATGATCAACATTCATTTCTAGAAATAAATAGCATTATGAAATTTCACTTAAAAATGAGCAGATGCAAATGTGATTAATACTTAAAAGATATTCCAGCATACTCATCATGCAACATAAGATTTTTCTGTATAGTAAGAAGTGCAGAATTACTGGCATGTAGTTCATTTTTACACTGGGGGAACAGACCCGAGTGACTGCGCTAGGTTTTCAAAGGACTTAGTCTGAAGTCTGAGTTCAAAGTGCGTAAAGAAGTGAGTGTGTCACTGCAACGCAAATTTCCATTTGTTTGAAATAGGTGGTGTCTGAAATAGGTCTAGTTAATTCAGGGAAAATCTAAAAAGGAAAAATATAGTTTGAGCTCATCAGCAGGAGGGAATGAAAAATTGGATCTCCCTTATATTCAGACTGTATAACCGGAAAAGTATTTTTTTTTTTTTTTTATACTTGAAGAGCATCCTTGTTAGTGCTGAAGAAGAAAAGGAAATACACGTTTCCATTTTCATGAGATAAGCTATAATTTCAGGCAGTGTTTCACTTTGCCTGTTACTGTGGCATTGTTTTTGAAAATATTTTGTTCAGAAAAATAAAATAATCCTTTGGAGTATCTAATAACTCCTGTTTAAAACTGCTAAGGAGGCTATTCTTATTAAAGTTCTATCGTAAAGTAATTTTTAAGTATGAAGGTATGAATCTTTTTTTCTGTTGAGGAAGATGTCATGTCAAGTTCATACCATACTTTTTATTTTTATGTCACCGTTGCAATTTTCATGTAAGCTGCTGTGGATCTTTTTGGCAGTCAGTTGTGCTAAATGCTTCGGGTTGAAGATGCAAGAATATCCGTACTGGATTATCATGAAATTAACTGCTTCCAGCGAGTTCCTCCCTCTCCTTCTTTCTCTTGTTTTCCAGCATTTATTTTATGTTCTTCAACGATAACCAGTTGCATTGATTATGATGGCTGTGTTAACTGAGGAAAATTGTTTAGAGCTATATCGGATTTAGTCAAAAACGCAGTGAACATCTCACATGCAGGGAAGAAGAGGGTATGGTAGTTAACGCTGTTTTAAAAAAAAAAAAAACAAAAAAAACCTACAGGAGTATTCTGAAGACATGAGATACCTCGTGAAAATATGCAAAAGCTCTGAACAGTCTAGTGGCATTTGCCCCCCTTCTTACACCAAGGTACTGTGTCTTTACTTGCATATTCTTTTGAGACCAGAATGTTTATTAAATAAAAATAGCAACTCTTTCAGGTGTTGCAATTTCTATGACCTTATTTCAGAAACTTTCAACACATTCCTATTCTGTCACCACCAATTACATTATCTTGACAGATACCAATCACTGACATCGCTGATTAATCTTCCATTGCACAATGGAAACCCAATAGTCTTTTTGAAAGAAGAAGCAATTTTTTAATTTGATTTTTGATATTTTATATTTTTCTCTGCTACACTTCTTCAGGTTTTTAAATATGTCCTCAAGTCTTTTAAATATCTTTACATATGCTTAATAAATCGACATACATCCAGTTGAGGAAGGCTGTATTTTAGAAATATTTCACTTTTTGAAACACTTTTAGCCAAGAGTCTTACTGTAAGCAATGTCTGTGCCCCTCCGAAGAAGGGAGCTGCTCAGAACAAGAACTTGTCTTAATTGTGATTTTTCTCATCTGAATTAACCAGTTTGTGGGTGATCTGACGTAGTGTAAAATACGAAGACGTTCCAAACACAGTTATAATACAGCTAAAGCTTTCAATCAGATTCAGTCCCAGTGCTACAGGCATTAACAATCTTTTTACATCTTGTTTCATCTTTATACAACAAAGAAATTATGAGCTTGTTTCTGCATCCCTGACAGATGACTTGTAGAAAAGAACTGAAGGAGCCTTGAAAGGGGTGACATATGTATGGTCTTAGTTTGTAGAGTTAGAGGAAGTGATATCTGTGTCCAAATTAGAATCTCTATGCCTCTCCCTGCCACTTTTTCAGGAACAGGCAGGTTCTTGCTGATACTTTTTTGTCTGTTTTGCCTAAATGTTACTGGGGAAAAGTATGATTTTTTTTTTCCTGTTTTATGTTACTTTTTTGAAAGTAATAGGTTAAAGGGAGCTGTGGAGAGAGTTACTGTTGTCCAAATGAAGAATTTCGGAGATGGAAACCATGGTTTTACCGTGGTTGCAGGAAAGAAGGGAGTGAGAGGAAAGGTTATAACATAGAAGAAATATAATGGCAAAGTAGTAACGATCTGGAGAGTGTGTGAGTGTTAGATACTGGAATGGAAAAGTCAGTTAATGCCTTAGTTATGTGTGTGCAAGTCTTGGAGGGAAGTCCAGTTCTCAATCTGACACAATGGGGAAGGAAAGACTGTAAAAACACAAATTAGATTTTAGTCACAGTAACTCTGTTTATGTCACTTCACTCTGTTGATGCAGGAGGGCAGTGGTCTTTCAGGTCTTTCCCTGAAGACATTCTGTAATGGGAAAGTTCTTTGGATATCCACATACAGCTTCAACTGAAGTAAATAAAAGTTTCATCTGAAGCCCAAATTTCACTTAGATGTTTTTTTTTTCTTAGATTGTCCCCAGATTCGTGCTTCATCCTTCAATGAATAGTCTGCTCTTAGGAATAAGTCCTTCAGAAAGCACAAAAGAGTTGGCATAATTTCTCAAAGAATCTTTATGATGGTTTAGTTTTTTTTTTTAAGTCTTAACAGCATCAAGATACAGAAGTAAATTGAGTGTGTTAGGTAAATAAATTTGAAAAAGCCATTGTCAAGAGTGTTGAATTTTAGCTCTCTTAACATATCTTTTGAAAAGCACAGGTGTGTATGCATTTTTGCTTTTGTTACAGTTTAAGAATTTTTAATACTTATCTGAATCCGTTTGTGGTTATGTCAGTTTCTACAGTAGCATCACTTTTTTCCTTTAAGATGGATTAGATGATGTAGTTTAATGATCTATAGTTGTTAAAATGTAGCAGGCCTATATATTTTTAAAAAACTAGCATTATAACAGTTTTTGGTTACCTCTAAGTAACTTAATGCAGTATCTATCTTTGACTTTTTCAGAGTATATGATATATCTGATATGTCCTGGTTTAAATAATTTTTTTTTTTGATGATTTAAAGACTTCGGAGGAAGAGAATAGATTAAATATATCATCCTTCCAATAGGAAACAAAACCAAACTCTGTTTCCCCCTCTTCGTCAGGAAATTCAACTCCTTTGGAGTAAGTAGTTTTGTTTTTACTTCAATTATAGTTGTATTTTACAGAAAATATAATAGAGAAACAAGCAGAAGGAGCTGCATATGCAGTGGTTAAACTAACATTGCTGAAGTAACTGAGATGTGTTGAGGTTCTTTGTGTTGCTGAATGTCTGGTATGGAGAATCATAGAACCGTAGAACCATTAAGGCTGGAAAAGACCTCTAAGATCATCTAGTCCAACCATCAACCCATCACCACCATGCCTGCTAAACCTTGTCCCTAAGTGCCACATCTATGCATTTCTTGAACATCTCTAGGGGCGGTAACTCCACTGCTTCCCTGGGCAGGCTTTTCCAATGCCTTGAGAGGAAACTTTTCCTAATATCCAACCTGAATCTCCCCTGGCACAACTTGAGGCCATTACATTTCATCCTATCACTGTTACCTGGGAGAAGAGGCCGACCTCCACCTCACTGCAGCCTCCTTTCAGGCAGCTGTAGAGAGCAATGAGGTCTCCCCTGAGCCTCCTCTTCTCCAGACTGAACAGCCCCAGTTCCCTCAGCCGCTCCCCATCAGCCTTGTGCTCCAGGCCCTTCACCAGCTTTGTTGCCCTTCTCTGGACACGGTCCAGGGCCTTGATGTCCTTCTTGTAGTGAGGGGCCCAAAGCTGATCACAGCACTTGAGGTGCGGCCTCACCAGTGCTGTGTACAGAGGGACGATCACCTCCCTGTTCCTGCTGGCCACATTATTTCTGATGCAAGTCAGGATGCAGCTGGCCTTCTTGGCTCATGTTCAGCTGGCTGTTGACTAGCACCCCAGGTCCTTTTCCTCTGCATGGCTTTCCAGCCACTCCTGTAGCATTGCATGGGGTTATTGTATCAAAGCACCCCGGCACCTGGACTTGTTGAACCTCATACTATTAGCTCAGCCCATCGATCCAGTCTGTCCAGGTTGCTCTGCAGAGCCTTCCTACCCTCAGGCACATCAACACTCCTCCCAACTTGGCGTCATCTGCAAACACACTGAGGGTGCACTCAATGCCCCAGTGCACTCAATGCTGGGGAACACCACTTGTCACCTGGATTTAACTCCGTTCACCACCGAATGTCTGGATCCAGCCATCTAGCAATATCCGTAATGATGGATATTAGCTAATGAGAAAGGCAGGCTAGAAGAGGAGGTGAGGTTGTCATTTATAAGGATGAGCAGCTTCAAACTGCAAAGTATTGGAGAAAACAGCCCATGGTATTCAGGAGAGCAGAGTTTTATTTAGTCAGATAATGTGGTGTCTGGCTGATGTCACTCTGGAAAGATCTCTGTCATCTCAGAGACTGAGGAAAGTATAATTATTGGAGAAGGACGGTTTGCAGATCTACAAGTTTATCAGCCTTTTGGTCCTTAGGAAAAGTATGGAACAAATGCCACTGGCAGCTGTTTTGGGGCATGTGAAGAAAGTGATTGGGAAATACATAGCATAGATTTATTAAAAGATATATTGTGCCTGATCAACCTGGATTGCCTTCTGTGACAAATCAACTGGATTGTGGATAAGGGGAATGTAGTGAGTGCTGTACACTGACCTCAACCAGCAGAAAGGAAGTCTTAGGGGAAGCCTACTGGTAGATCATAGAATCGTATTGTAGAATCATAGAATGGCTTGGAGTGGAAGGGGCCTTGAAGATTATCTAGTTCCAACCCCCCTACTTGGGCAGGGTTGGCACAGATGACCAGTATCTATGGTGTTGTCAGAAATTTGGAGCCAGGCAGGTTCTACTGAGGTGCATAGCAGGAGGACAAGTGATAATTTTCAGAAATGGAAACATGGGAAGTTAGAACTTGGTATAAGGGAAAAAAAAGTGATGAAGGTAAGCATTTGGTTGTTTTAACTAGTGAGGTTGTAGAATCCCCATCCTTCAAGATTTTCAAGGTCTGACTGAACAAACTGGTCTGCAGTCAGTGTTGGTCCTGCTCTCAGTAGGAGGATCAACTTGATGACCTCAGGGGATCCTTTCCAACATGAATGATTGAGTGATTTTGTGATTTAATACTTTGGTCGTAAACCGAGAAAAATAAATAGCCCACTCCTATTCAGTATCCAGGGGATACTCCCCAAACTAAATTATTTGGAATATTTTATTCCAATCTGGCCTAGCTCATTGCCAGAAAACAGAAATTAGTAATTAAGGGCAGGGCCAGGAATGTCTGAACCAAAAATCTGATTAATGCAGTACTTGAAATTTTATACCAATCAGGATATCAGTTACTGTAAACTTAAATTGCAGTTGCACAGAATGTAACATTTTGGGTGTTTGGAAATACATTTGCCCTGTTACGATAGGAGCTTATACTATACTACTTGTTTATGTTCTATTTGAGATTTTGCAGTAAATGACATACAGTAATTCAGAATGTAGAACTGCATGAGTAGATCCCTAAGTTACACAACAAAAAAAAACAAGTAGGACTTATTGTAAAATCTGTGTATCTGTGGCTTGGGGATGATCTTTGTCTGGACTGTGGGAGAAGCTTCCTTCCAGCTGGGATTTTTCTGAGGTTAAGCAACAAATCCTTTCCTTCAGAAACCAAAGTACTCTTTCTGTATTTTAAAACACAGGTAAAGAGATTAGTTCTGCTTTTCCAATTTACTTCTTGTTGTCTCTTGTGAAAGTGTAACTTTCACAAGTTACAAGAAGCGTATTGTGTTTTTTTCCTACATGCTTCGGTTGTTTATGAATTTGTTAAGTATATATAATAAATAACCAATGTAAATCTCCCAATTGTCTCCCAAAGTTGACAATTTGATAGCAATTCGCTGTCTGCAAGGGAAATGTTGGAGTAAATTGCAGATGCAGTTTGCATTCTGGCTTGGGCAGTCTGATCTAAGTGTCAAGTGTTCTTTTTCATTTCATGAGCTTTTTTTCTTTTGAATGATGTCAAAAGACCCTTATCTTGCGGATCGTCAGCTGAACAAGTCTATGGAAAGACTTGCTGTCTTCTTAGCATTATCCCAAACTTCTGTGTTTGATGCTTAATTTCCCAAGCTGTTCTTCATTCTATCTGTTAGTCTAAATTCCTGTCACCTTTGTAATGGAACACATACTACAGGTTCATGAGAAGACGATTGCCTCTGGTTGTCCTGCAAGATCTGTAATTTGTTCAGCTTGCACATCAATCATACCTTTCCTCAGTTGTCCTCAGATTTTTGAACATTAGTTCTGTTTTTGAGGATGCAAGCAAGGGAATTTGTATAGTTCAGTATTAAATCTTTAATGCAGTTTCTTCTTCACAAAAAGATGGGAGGATGTGGTCTTTGCCTGGCCAATAATACATTTGGTTAGTCAGTATTATTCTTACTGAAATAAATTGTAGGAAGAGGTGGGGGTTTACTGGGAGGGAGGCACTTGCAGCACTCCGTAAGTATGGCAGGTACTTTTGTGTTGGACCTATTTTGCTGCACTTTGTAGGGAAAGTTGCTGTTGATTGGCTGGTTTTCAGAGAGCCTGTCTGATTCTTAAATAGATTTTGGAATACTAAGGTCATTCCATGTTGGAAAAGGAGTTAAGAATGGAAGGAGAGAATGAACTTTGTATTGAGATGACAGTGACATTGGCCTTTTCCCTCAGCACTTGTGGGTACATCCAACCAGGGTACGTGTATGTCCACTTTGCTTAAGTGTTCCCTGACCCGATCCTCTTCTTCCAAGGGTTTTGGGAAGAAACCCTCCTTTCTCCACTCCAGCCTTTCCTCCTGATCTTTGGGACCTAGAGTTCCTGAAGGCTGGTCTTGCTAGTAGAGTAAAGGCACTCAGTACTTCTGCCTTTTCCATATCCTGTGTGACACCGTCTCCTTCAGCAGCAGGTCCACATTGTCCTTAGTCTTTCTTTTGTCATCTGTGTACTTATTAAAGCCATTCTTGCCATCTTTGACATACCTTACTAGATTCGGTTCCAGTTTGGTTTTGGCTTTCCTAACTTCATCTTGGGGTGTTCACACAATGTCTGTGTATTCCTTCCACATTACATGTCTTTGCTTCCACCCTCTGTATGCTTCTTCTTTTGTTTTTGTGTTTTGTGCTAACAAGGCCAGCCTTACTTGCACAAACTGAGGCACAGGTGGAATTAAGTACCTCAGCCTTTCCCCTGTCCTGTTTAACCAGCATTTTCTTCTGTCAGCTTCTCTGGGTTTGTTCTCCTGTGTGCTCTTTCTCCTTGGCTTTCCCTTGCTATTAAGTCCTGTTATCTAGATTATGTGGGGAAGTACCAAAACATCAGTGGCGTAAGATGCCCTGGCATAACTGTAGCTCTGTATCCTGCAGAGTAGATGAGCAGATATAAACTGTAGTTGTTGTTTCACATAATGTTAATGTCTTAAATGTAACAGAGGTCTGTGGTATGTACTTCAAATGCCTGAAGAGTTGTTGCAGATGCATGGGGGACTATAATTATGTCTTAGTGTTGGGTATGTACAGGCACTTCCCTCCTACTCCCTTTATGTAGTTTTTCACGTCTCCCAGCAGACTGGTCCATTCACACCTGCTCAGCTCCAGCTCAACTCAGTTCTACCTTAGCGGGAAATGTCCTTGCCACTATATTAGGACGTTGCTCATGAAAATTTGTTCATTATCTCACTTCATTATTCACTTTAAAGTCTTCTGTCATTGTATATGCCGGGTAGCAGTATTTGCTTGTATCAAATAATCTCCTTGGTTCCTGCAGTGAGGTTAAAGCTGTGCAGGCTACAAGTTCTGTTGGTAATACAGGGGAACCTGAAATCTTTCATTCCTTCCTATAACAACATCTGTTCTTATATCGTTAGGCTTTCAGCTGTGTCTTTCACTAAGATAAGATACTGGTTGTATGATCAAAGTTAAAATACTTGCTTTACTGTAGACCTGAAGGCAATCCTGTGTCTTACTTCTGAAGAGCTAACATGATTTCAGACAAACAGAAGTAGTGACCAATCTAGGTCTTATATACGGTAGCACACTCTACTGTGTATATTAATTAGACATGGACTGATTCTCATCATGTTTAACTCAGTTTTCCAGTGATTTAGTTCCGATGTATGCAAAAGATTTTTTTTTTTGCCCTATACTTGAGTTGTTGAAGAATTACCAGTTTATTAACAGCATCATTATGACACTAAATATTATTTGTAAGTTTAAAAAATGATGCTTCAGAAGATAAAAAGAGTTGATAACATTTCTGAAGAGGGAAAAGACGTAACAGAGGAATGGACTTTAACAGGAAGATTCTTAATGTATACAGATTCTTCATAGTATACAGAAAAACTGAGTGTAGAAGATGGATTTGAAAAATAGAAAATAGTAAGTAGAGTGAATCAGGAAGAGGTCTTTTCTTTCTGCACGTTCCCCATCAGATCTCACAAATTCTCTTCCTGTGGATCTTACACAATACCCTGTTGAGCGGTGTTATTCTCACCCTTCTCAGTATCTGCATACATGTGCCCTGCATTTCTCTCAAAATGTTGGATATTAAGAAAGAACACTCTTCATACTGTTTATGTTAACAGTGATTTACTTAGATGGAAATGATTTAGGAAGCAATTCAACTGAAAAGATCTGAAAGATGTGATTGGCAGTCAACAAGCGGCTGGAAGTCAGCTGGCCAGTAACAGTCCCTGCTGTCACAGCCATTTCAGGATGCCTCTGCCCAGTGTCATTCCCAGGGACCACCACGTCTCTCACAAGCTCACCAGGCATTCTGATCAGTCTGCCTCTGGTGGTTTGATTCACAAGGACCTAGTGAAAGAAAATAAACCTAGATTGTAAGATAACTTTTTAAGTGCCTCTGAAGATCATTTTTACTGAAATCTCAAGATTCTCAATCAATTAATGTTGGATTCGTTTCTTAAAAGCATTTATTAAATAAATGAAGGGAAGAACAACATTAAAACAACAACAGCAAAAATCCCTCTCTGACTTCATGAACACCATACAGGAGAATTCTACGGGAGTCAAAAAGGACAAAGTTATTCTCTGATATGAAATCCGAATAGTGCATCTTGATTTCAGGTCTACGCCATTCAGAATTTTCACAGAGCTTCCATTTTCTTTCTTACAATCAAAGCATTAATTTAAAGAGTAATATACATTCATAAAACTCATATTCCTGTGGAAAATACACATTATATAGATTTTTCTGAAGAACTGACATTATCATTGTTTGTCAAGTGAGTGTTCTCCTGTTCTTGGGATATTTCTCTTGTGTTCAGAGCCAAAGTGTGAAATTCAGGAGCTTTGATGCATCTTCATTGTTAGACAGTAAATCAACGGATACGCTTCCTGAATGTGTTACTTCAAGCGATCTTTGGTGACCTTACCACGTATCATGAAGAACAAGCACACATTCCATTGAGGGATACATTAAAAAGATTTTGAAACATTATTTTACTGACTTCCAGAACAAGAGGACAGCCATCCTGGGAAAGAATTGAAATGCACTCTCACAAATGGCCACATAGGTAGTGTAGTGTAGCACTTACATTTTTATAAATATGTCATATTTCCTCAGACTGGATGAAGCCTTTACTTAGAGGGAACATCACCATGGGAAATTAATCTTTTTTATGTGTGCTTGTAATAATGCTCTTTCATTCTCTCTTCTAACTGTGTCATAGGCATTGGTTGATACATCTGACCAAAGCAAAGCTGGTCCCTTACTATTAGTTCTTTCCTAATAATTCATTTCTTTTACTTTAGGAAATATTTAAAGGAAGCAAGTACTCTTAAAATGTGTTGAATGGGATCGTCATGTTCATAGTTATAACTTGGCATTGCTGTTTTACATTGTGGTTTTTATAAGTTCACGTTTGGCATGTGACTTTAGACAAGCTGCTACTTCTGGAAAACGTGAAAAATTTATTGTAAGAACATTGTTTGCTTTGCATCTCGATTTACCTTGTAATGCTAGTGAGGGGCATTTGTATTTATTTATGTATTTATGGTGGAGCAGCCATAAATGTGACCTGGCCCTAATCGGAACAAGACTGACAGAAAATATCTGCTAAAACACTGGCAGAAGAAAACACTTTCCAACCTGAGAACTGCAAGCTTGGGAACTTGACATGTGAACCAAGAGCGTTCTTGAAAGGAACAGATGGCCTCCTGAAGGGCCAAAAGGAAGGGCAAAACAGGGAACTGTAGCAGTAACTTACCATCTAAAAGACAGGAAATAGTCTGGGAAAAATAAAATTTTGTCTGAGGGAACAGGAAACTTGGTCAAGTGATTGTCTCAGGTTTTCACAAGTTAGCAGCATCTGTTGGCTGCCATAAGAGGTGATGTCCTATGCCCTTGTATGTCTCCATGATGTAAAAATGACTCTTTTCTGTCCAAAATGGAGCCTTTCTCTCTGAAAATGTCCAGTGCTGCACAAACTTTTCTTTCCTACAGGATTTCCTAAACAAATTGAACCCTTGTTGCGGAGGCCTGGCTGACTGCAAACTCCGTGATACAGATGGTATTTGAAGTGAGCCATTGTTTGTGATTTGTTTGGTGCCATTCCTGAGCCCTGGTTTGGGGGTCAGGCTCTTCTGAGATAGCTTTTTGTAATTAGACCATTTTGAGGTCAGTGTTCTTAATTAGACCCCTTTGAGGATGGTCTGACACTGCCCCCTTCCCCACCCCCATTCTGGGCTTAGTTTGAATGCAGATGGTACCACTAAATTTAATAAATTTATATTTATGTGAACAATCTGTCATAAATAGTCTTGATAAATATAACCTGTCACAAGTGTAGTTGTTGTTATAACATTGATAACTTTATAATCTATAATAATCGTGTCAGTACAGTAGTTTGATAACTTCTTGAACCTCTACTAATCTGTATTTGCTGCTATACTACTGATTTTTATTGTATCTCATTGGCTTCCTACCTCTAATTGCCGTGACTATTAATTAGTGCTATTCCCATTTGTCTACTACATAGATAAATTTTCTTCCTGGTAACATCTGTAATAGCTTGTTCTCTGTATACGTTTGCCTTTTTAATCATATTTGCAAGCGGTGGTTTGTGGCAATCTTTAATAACTAGAAAAGAAATCTTTATAGTCCTTGTTACTTTGGAATCTTACAAACCCACTGTGCAGATCTCTGTACACCCACAGACATTTAGATCATGGTAACTTTTTCCTGGAAGAAAATATGTTGCTTTGTAGGTGAACATACTTGATGTACCGTGTCTTACTGTTAAATTTATAGTTCTGACAGATCTTCAATGTAAATCTTATTGTTTTAGCTCTTGTCATTTAAAGGTTTTTCTCAACATAGGATGCTTTCTCTTCTCTTCTCTATTTTTTTTTTTCCCTGTTGGAATAGGTTTCCTCAGTCTATAGAATTTTTTATCTTATTTTTGAATCCTTGTTATGCTACTATAGTAGTTACTGCTTTCTCCTTTTTTTTTTCTTGTTCATTTTTCACAGTGAACTTATTTCACTTTGACTAGGAGTTAAGCACTTGATGATATTTTTTTCCCCTTTATACCAATTCTGTAGTATTGTTCTGTAAAAATGTGACCAACTCATCATTTTTTATGGAAAACATCCATGTTTAGCTAGTTATAATGTTTCTATGTCAGTGTGAATAAACTGATGTGGCAGATGTTTTTGTGTATTGAAGTCGTAGTTTATTTACTCTTCAAAATATTTGCAGCTTCAGTTTTTCTGCTTCATTTCAGTTGTTCTTTCAGGGCTTTGCAAAAAGGAGTTCTATTCAAGAGAATCTGAATGTCTCATTATATTTGTGCCAATAATTAATATGTATAACCATGATTTCAGGCTTTTTTGCTAAGATGGTCCTTCCAGTAGAAAGGAACTGAATGGCTGAGCAGAAGGTTGTAATAAAATTTTATGGAGTTACAGACTGATTAATTTTTTAATTGTGTTATGTGGACTTTCATAATTAAATTGAACATGTTTTGTTTGATATTCTTTTATTATTATTATTATTTTGAACATACAGCTCTTAGGAAACAGAATTATTTTAATTTCAACTTGAATTCCATCCCAAAACACTAGATATGTGGTGCAGGTTCTGTATGGGCTTGCCCTGCAATATTTGCAAGATAAGATTTGTGATATGTTTCAGCTTTCTGCATGGACTTTCCAAGGTGATATAAAACACATGGTCTGGCTGATTTAAGAAGCAGATCACTGAAACTGAGAATGAGGGAGGAGGAAAAGTTTTTTGTATTTTTACTCACTGATGATTTGAAAAAACGATGCTGCTCATTGATAAGTGTGAAATGCTGGTAAGAATCTAATGAAGTGTTCACTTTGCAGACAGATTGCAAACCGCAGGCAAGCATTTTGATATAAAGGCAAAAAAAAAAAAAAAGTTTCCGTCCACAGGTATTTTTATGTAATACTGTGAATAAAATAAAAAGTAACAGTTTTATTTGAAAAATGCAATCAGAATGCCTTATGGAAGAACACTTCCTGGGAACCTTAAGTATTAAAAAAGATAGAAAGGGACATATGAGGAGAAGATTTTGC
Organism: Alectura lathami; assembly: GCA_013399715.1. Taxonomy (NCBI): domain Eukaryota; kingdom Metazoa; phylum Chordata; class Aves; order Galliformes; family Megapodiidae; genus Alectura; species Alectura lathami. The sequence goes on from VXAV01004790.1 coordinate 31,090, forward strand.
TGTTCTGAGAAAGGTGAATGGGATAATAAAAGAATTAAAATGGATAAGTAATATTGTCAGTAAATAACATTACAGCAGCATTTTAAAGTTGTTTTTATTTTTACTAAGAGAGTGCTTCAAAAGTCCTGCCATCCAGGGGTGTACCAAGAAACCAGAAAAATCAGAGAAAAAAAAAAAAAAAGAAAAAACAGAATCATATAGAATGATCTGGGGAGTACTAGAGTAAAATGAATAAATGAGTAAATAAAGTTTAACATTAGGAATTGAATTGAGCATATATATAAATCCATCATCCAAGAGATGTATATTTCTTCATGAAACATAGCAAAAATGAGGAAAATAGTTGGTCTTTACTCTCTTAGTATTATGTGCCTATATTGTATATTATCTTTCCATGTTTTTGTACAGGAAAAGCATAAGCAGGAGTTAGAAGATATGAGAAAAGCTGGACATGAAGCCCTGAGTATTATTGTTGAAGAGTTCAAGGTAAATGAGTTGTTAAGCCAGCATGTTTTCCAGTGTACTATTGTATAATGAATGTGCACTACAGATGGTCTTCTTTAATCCTTACAGTTTTGGTTGCTCAGCCTCTTTCATTACAGAAATGTCTGGTCGGTTGCTTCCAATTTAGACTGCTTGCCCTGAAATTATATGTGACATGTTTTCTCACTCTGCATTTTGGGAAACTTCATATAAAGTATGTTAGCCATTTTCTGTTATGCAACTTCTAACTGAAATGAATTAAAAATGCTCAGTCAACTCTGATAAACTTTGGTTTTCATCATTTATCACATGTCTTTTGGACCTCCTCAGACCCAGCAAACTGTACTTGCAGGAACATAAAGCAACTGAGCAGGGTTTTTTTGTTGTCTGATTGGTTTTGTTTGTTTGTTTGTTTGTTTTCAATCTACACAGCTGTAAGAGAAAGAGTTTGGGATAAAATAAGGCTGAATCCAAGCTGAGTGGTGCAGTTGATACCCCTGAAGGAAGGGATGCCATCCAGAGGGACCCGGACAGGCTGGAAAAGTGGGCCCACGAGAACCTGATGAGGTTCAACAAGGCCAAGTGCAAGGTGTTGCACTTGGGTCAGGGCAATCCCAGGTGTGTGTACAGACTGGCAGAAGAACTCCTTGAGAGCAGCCCTGCGGAGAAGGACTTGGGCGTTGTGATCGACGAAAAGCTGGCCATGAGCCGGCAGTGCGCTCTCGCAGCCAGGAAGGCCAATGGCATCCTGGGCTGCATCAAGAGAGGGGTGGCCAGCAGGGAGAGGGAGGTGATCGTCCCCCTCTACTCTGCCCTTGGAAGGCCTCACCTGGAGTGCTGTGTCCAGGCCTGGGGCCCCCAGTACAGAGGGGATGTGGAGCTGTTGGAGCGGGTCCAGAGGAGGGCCACCAAAATGATGAGAGGGCTGGAGCACCTCTCCTATGAGGAAAGGTTGAGGGAGTTGGGATTGTTTAGCTTGGAAAAGAGAAGGCTGCGGGGAGACCTCATTGCGGCCTTCCAATACTTGAAAGGAGCTTACAGGTAGGAGGGGGACCGACTGTTTGCACGGGTGGATAATGGTAGGACAAGGGGGAATGGGCTAAAAGTGAAAGAGGGGAGGTGTAGGTTGGACATCAGGAAGAAATTCTTCCCTGAGAGAGTGGTGAGACGCTGGCACAGGCTGCCCAGAGAAGCTGTGGCTGCCCCATCCCTGGCTGTGTCCAAGGCCAGGCTGGATGGGTTCCTGGGCAGTTTGATCCAGTGAGCTAGTGGCTGGCAGCCCTGTCCACGGCAGGGGGGTTGGAACCAGATGATCTCTGAGGTCCCTTCCACCCAAGCCATCCTATGATTCTATGATAAGTCCTCTCATGTTGCTCCTTATTTGCCTGAGGCAGTGAGATAAAAGTACAGGACATTATTGTGAAGGATAAATCTGTATCTTTTGTATGGTTACACAAACTTACTAATAAGAAATGCACAAAACTGAATCAAAAACTGACATTTTCAGACAGAAGCTGAATCCGGTTATGAGAAGGTGTAGGTCAAGCTAGGGATTTTAATTAGACTTCACAGAGGTGAAGAAGATCTCCCTGGTCAAAAACTGATTGTAGGAAATGAAAAATAAGGCTGTTGCAAAGAATGAGAAGGGAGACATGAGGCCTGGCATACAATTGTCAGCTAGGAACACCAAAGTGGCAAAGTTGTTATTTAGGTTTGGGGTGGAACTGGCAAAGTAAAAAGGACAGGACTGAGACTGAGTCTCCCTTTCTTTCTCAAAAAATTTCTTTCTCAGAAAAGCTTCAGAAGTTTCCAAAGAGAAGCCAAGCATGTCCACTGATGGTGTCTCATTCCCACAACCATTCCTCATTTCACTTCAGGAGAATTGTTACATTTCTTTTCCTTTTTTACTTTTTGCTCTTTTGGGGATTGCCTTGCAATGGAAGTTCTCCAATGACAGAACTGCAGGATGGCTGAGGTTGGCGGCACCCTCTGGGTCCTTCTGCTCCCACCTCTGCTCAAGCAGGGCCACCCAGAGCAGGGTGCCCAGGCCCATGTCCAGGCTTCTGCACATCTCCAAGGAGGAGACCTCACAGCCTCTGGGTAGCCTGTGCCAGTGCTCTGTCATCTGCACAGCACAGAAGTGTTTTCTGGTGCTGCTGTGCTACTGTTTGTGCCTGTTGCCTCTTGTCCTGATGCTGGGTACCCCTGAAAACAGCCTAGCTCCATCCTTTTTGCATGTTTGCTTCACATGAGCCAATGAACACGTGTATCAGCATTTTCATTTCCATTTCATACTAGCTGTGTATACAATCTGTCTGCATCCACATGACCTTACATTTTGGGGGGGAAGAAGATGGGAAGATCTGTTATGCCATCTGGAAAAGAGGACTTACATTTTTAAGTTTCTGTGACTTGGCACAAAAGAATTGGGATTTAATTGAATATTGTGATTCTAAGCAATGTTTATATTTAGCATATTATTTCTCATAGACTGTTGATATTCAAGTTATATAAAGATATTCTTTAATACCAGGGAACTGTGGCATGAATATACTTCATACAAGTCTTCCCACTGCCTCTTTGGTTGGTTACCATATTTTGTCAGTGAGATCACAGTACTCTGAGGCAAAACAGCATCAGATATACCAGCCTCCGAGTAAAATGCAACCTTTTCTGCAAACATGTGATGGATTAGCAGTGGGGAAAAAAAAAAAAAAAAAAAAAAAAAAA
>VXAV01004790.1:34308-45838 GCA_013399715.1 Alectura lathami
AAAAAAAAAAAAAAAGACCGATTTTTCTTTTATAGCTTAAATCCTTTTTAGTAAGCTTTTTCCATGTGGGGGAGAAAAACAGAATAACAGTAAAGTGAATCATTAGAGAATTAAATGAAGCCAAAACTATTCTGTAGTTTTGCTGGAGAAGAAAAATCTCATGGATTCTTTTAAAATCTTCATTCATGGTTAATATTTTAATATGGAGCAATGGTTAAGATTTTTTTCTGAAGTAAATGAGTGAAACTGGGTTTTTCTGTTACAAAAATATTTTACTTTTTGAGGACTGTTTAACTATATATCTTTAGAAGTGTGTTGAATTCATCAGACGTTGGCAGTTGGATAACCAAGTAAGGAGCCCTATGTATGGCATTTGTTTAGTTTAAGAAAGTAAGGTTAGCATTTGTTATGTTTGAGAAAGTATAGTAAATAATTATCCTTTCAGTGAAATATAAATCGTGGAAGTTATTGACTCTCTTCATTTATTATTATCCATGCTTAATTTTGTGTTGAAATATGTATTCTTTAGGGTTTAAGACTCCGCTACACAAATACAAATAATTTATATGTAGAAGTTGTTTCCATTTTTAGTGATTTTTAAAGTATCATCTAATTAGTTTCCCCTATTGCCTCTAGTGTAGGAAATTACCTAACCAAGTCTAGTGATTTGAAAGGCACAGGAAGGAAAACCTTTGTTTAAGATGATTACAGTTCTATTTTGCATTCCTTGGGTTTCAGTAAAACAACCTGGATGCAGATTATTCCATTCAAGTACTTCTCCATGGCCCAAGTTAAGTTCTGTTGCAATCATGACTGTTAGAATTATGACTAATCCTCTCTTATACCAGTCAGGTGTCACTTTTCAGTCCCATCTTAAGCAATGTTCTTCCAGCATATGTGAATGTAATGCCAGAAACATTTCTTGTTAACCCTAGAGAATAATCCCCAGAATCCTCTAAATTACGTGTTGAAACTCTGTGTTGAACAACTGTGGAGAGGAGTTGTTCACTTGCATATTCCATATTCGTGTTGATCTTCCTGTTGGTAAACATGGGAAAGTGCCTTTCCTTTGGCGTTCAAAGGAAAGGAGAACTTCCAGTTTTTTCACCTGGCTACATGGTTATTTCATTAGTAACCAAAAGCTCATATTTTTGTTAAGTTTAGGACAAATTACTACTCTTTTCAGATATTTTGTGGCAACCTTTTTTTCTATTGCATCTTTCTTACCTTGAAAATGAGCTGCATTTTATGTGGGACCACTCTCCCACATATTGACAAACGTTTTGTTTTGAAAGGGACAGTATTTCAACATGTTGATCTTTCTTCACTATCTTAGCCCTAAGCAGACTAGACACTAGAAGGTTTAGTCTTAAACTCAATTCCTTAAGCTCAATTCCTTCCCCTCTTGTAAATGGTCCTTTTTAAGATGTGTAGAGAATGGAGCTTACATAAGAAATGAAAATAGTCACTGATCTGACTTCAAGGACCTGAATATAGCAAGGCCCCTAGAATCACTGTGGTTACCTTTGGAGCATTAGCTCATCAAATGAGAAATCCATTATCAGAGACTGTTAGACACTTTGCAGCACAAACCCTCAAAAACTTTGGCCTTTGTTGGTCATCTACTGTTCTTATTTTCCTTTTAACAAATAAACCATCAGTAACACATTGTCGTGGAATTTGTATTAAAAAACATGGGAAAACAATGAAAAAGAACCTAGTGTCCTGTGCAGGTCAAGTTTTCCCTTCTTAGGTTTACCTAATTTTGTTTGATTTCTTTCTTTCATGTCGTTATTATTTTAAACTTTTATCCCTGGTAATTAACTAGAGCGAAGAAACGTAGATGTAGATCTTGGAAATGATGCTTGTGGGATCATGTCGTATTCTAAGATATTTACCACATGCAACATAAGGATTTTTCCTTTGCTTGTTTAATCAAGCTTTTGTTCTGAAATTGTCATAGTTCTATAAATAGACAAGTTAAGATTTTTAATCTGTTATGTTTATATTTCTCACCATATAAAATATCTCTTAGTGTAAGCTTTGAAGAAGCCAAGATTACAGGCAGGTGTATTCATTTGATGGTATTTATTTACTTGGGTGGTTTTATGCAATTACTAGCCTTCTAAAAGACAGCTTGCATGACTCTTATGTGGGTCTGCTTTTACAGAAATTGACTTTAAGATGCAGAGCCCTTTCCAGCCCCTCCTACAGTGAGAGTTTTGTCTATCTGTTTTCAGTGTTGGGTGTTTTTTCAGCTTTCCAGAATGAAGAAACAAACACATCTTCATAGTATGAGGTATGTGGGGGCCATCAGATTATCTTTCAGAAATTTTTGTGTCAACAATGGACCACTGTACTTTAATGATTACCCTCTAATGAAAAAAAAAAAAAAAAAATCTAGAATCGGGATATCTTTTTTTAGACATAATTTATCCCAGTAAAGAAAAAAAGCTCTCAAAATTTTCCCAGTTTTCAGCTCTTTAAAACACCAGTTTAGTCTATTCAGGTTCCAGGATGACATACTTGCTCAGTTAAAGAATAATATAAATTCAAAAGTTGTTGCAAGAACTTGTATTTCATTTCCAACTTCTATACTTGCCCATGTGTAAGTTGTATTATAATTTACCTTCAATATAATACAGAATTGCTTTGTGTTGTGAAGAGCTGATGGCCAGAAAAATAAAGAAATTCCTTAATTTTATAATGTAGGAATACTCATACAACAGTGATAGATGATATTACAAAAATTTCTGTACAGAGTTCTCTTAAAAGCAAGATAGAAGCAAGATTCAATCTTCCTAAGATCTGGCTATCAAAAATAATTTAGTATTGATGAAAGCATACAGATATCAAGACCAGTCTTGATATGGAGACCGGTGACGAAGGCCAACGGCATCCTGGGCTGCATCAAGGGAAGAGTGGCCAGCAGGCCGAGGGAGGGGATCCTTGCCCCTCTGCTCTGCTCTCGTGAGACCCCACCTGGAGCACTGCGTCCAGATCTGAGGTGTCCAGCACAAGAAGGACATGGAGCTGTTGGAGGGCATCCAGAGGAGGGCCACGAGGATGATCAGAGGGCTGGAGCACCTCCCCTGTGAGGACAGGCTGAGAGAGTTGTGGTTGTTCAGCCTGGATAGGAGAAGGCTCTGGGGAGACCTGATAGCAGCCTTCCAGGACCTGGAGGGGGACTGCAGGAGAGCTGGGGAGGGACTCTTCAGAAGGGCATGGAGTGACAGGACAATGGGTAATGGCCACAAGCTGGAAGAGGGGATATTTAGGCTAGATATGAGGAAGAAATTCTTTCCTGTGAGGGTGGTGAGACACTGGCACAGGCTGCCCAGAGAGGCTGTGGATGCCCCCTCCCTGGTAGTGTTCAGGGCCAGGCTGGATGGGGCTCTGAGCAACCTGGAGTAGTGGGAGGTGTCCCTGCCCATGGCAGGGGGGTTGGAACTAGATGATCTTTAAGGTCCCTTCCAACCCAAACCGTTCTGTGATTCTATGACATTTAAAATGAATTGTCAATATGACAAAAAATCGCTCCCTGCCTGTTTTGGAAGGGTGGCATTACATGTGGTTGCGACTAGTTTTATTTATATATAGTATGTGTATTAACCAAGAACTGGCTTGCAACTTGACTGATCAAATATTAGGTTTTATTTAGTGTATCAACTCCAGGGGTCAGGAAAGAATTTTGGTTGCGTCCTCTTCTCTGTTTTACCATTCAACAAGTGGTTAATTATCTTTGCTCTCAAATAAGTTAGTAGGAATTAATTAGTAGTGAAGACAGGATGCTGAATGAGTCGATCATTTGCTAATGCTATGAAGCATAACAATTCTTTCATTCTTTTGTATTTAATATAGTTTATGTGTTTGTAGTAGTATGATAACTTTAAGTAGGTAACTTTTTTTTTTTGAAAATTGCTTGTTTTGCCCATTTTGACTCTTCGGGTTTGAAGTAAAGAAATTATTTGATATACTGACTTGCATTTAGTTACTGAAGCAAGTAAATGATGTTTGAGCAGGAAAAGGAAACTGGGGAGAATATTCTTTTGCATTCGCTAACGTTTTCCATGCAGTACTTTTAATACTGCATAGAACGTAATGCAGCAGCCTATACGTTGTGATGCTTCCTCCTGACCTTCGTTTGAGTTGGTTTAACACTTTCAAACAATGCTACACCTGAGAAGTCTATTTTTTTTTGCAGGGACTATATTTGTGTTTATGCTGTTTTTCAGAAGGCATGAAGGGGGACAATAAACTCTACTCTGTTTTAATGCTAACTTTTTTTTTCCTAACTGATTTTTTCCTCCTGTAAAATGAAGAAGTTTGTGAGACAGAGATTTGGCAATTTGTTACTGATTGGGATGAGTTTGGGGGTAACAGGTATTTGGTATTTTGACTATATAGATCAAGAAGTATTCTCCTAAACTAGCTTTTGGCTGTGCAGTATATCCCAGTCAGGGCACACATTTATGGTTTCTACTTTCACTAGAATTAAGGCAGTGCTTAATGTCAAAATTAGGGCTCTCTCTTCATCCAAGCTCAAACAAGGATTTGGACTAACTTACTTAGATGAGTTTATTTTGCTTTGATGAAATTCCAGTGTATAAAACTAAGATGGATTCACTTTTAATCTTTCTATCAGACGAATTTAAAAATATTTTGTACTGTCATCTAAATGTGTGAGGGTTTTGGTGATGGTTTGGGGGAATAATGATTTGTGTTGTGTTTACAAACCATCATACGTAAAACTAAAATGGATATGAGAACTCTTAAGAGAATGTGTTCTTAAGGCATTTCATTTTTTGTTCTGTCAGAAGTCATCAGGTAATGTTGGTTACTGAAGAAAAAGTAGGCTCAATTGTCTAATTTTTTTTGGGGATTAGGAGAGCAATAAGAAAGGAGGGAAGAAGCAAGATTTCTTAAATGGTTTGGAAAGTTTCTGATAGCTTTAACATCAGAAGCATGCTTGCTTTGCTGTCAGTGACATCCTGCAAGTCCTGTTATTTATATATATATTTAAATGTACATATATTTTTATATATTTGTTTTTGTGGAGCATTCACATGCTGCTTATACAGCCACAGTGTGTCTAATTAGTTAGATTTGAGAATTTACATTAATCGTTTTTCTTCTTGTCCATTAACGACATGATTTTTTTGTTTGTTTTACAACATCCCCGAAGTTCATGTACTTATGGCCAGAAACAATGAATGGGAAATAAAAAACAGTTTGATGATGCAACGTGATCTGCGTCAGTCATGTGAATGATTTCCAAGTGGCAAAGTAGCAAGCTAAAGATGGAACTTCTTCCAAAATAATTCTAGCATTTAAACTGCCTTATCACACACTTAAACCGTATGATTTACAGACACTAGAACCCCTCCTTCCCTCTGCAGATAAGAATCCCCAATGTTCTAGCACATTCTACTATCACTTTTTTTTTTTATTCTTCATACTGTAAAAAGCTACTTCACTGCCAAGACTCCACAGAGATACGGATGTTAGAATAACAGGAATTGTCATTAACAAGTGTTTGAAATTTTAGAACTTAAAAAAATTTGGCTTCATCTGTAGTGGCTCAAGAGCAACTGCCCTCTCTCTGGGAAAGGAAAATGAGGACTGAGGCAGAGTACAGACTCCTAATTTTCATTTTTTGGTTAAAATCCACTGGTTTTAGGTCTGATAATATGAGAAAGCATATAATGTGTTCTTTCTGAAAGGATGAAAATAAAAATATGTGTCAGACTATAATACATCTGATACCTAATAGATTTTAGAAAGAGGCTTCAAAGTTTTGCTATTCCTTATCTAACTTCGGTAGGTTCTTCTAACTTCCATGAGTTAAGTTCCTGTATGGAAACTCAGGCTACCAAGCAAAATGAATTCTTAAAATATGATGTATTTTATCTTTGTGGACAGAATGGAGGTTTGAAGGATGGAATAAGCAATGCTGTAACAATTGTGCTGTCAACTTATTATATAGATGTTTCATCCACGTAACTTTAATTCATAGGAAATGTGTACTGTACATCCAGAGCAGTGTATGCACCAATAATCAGTAGCTGCTCACTCATGCATCTAAAGGTGAACTGAAGCATATATTAAAAATAACAAAAATCTGGCTTTTCTGTAAAGAGTTTGAAAGGATGACATTAGCAGTCATGGAGTAGTGTTTAAAATAGTAAAATGTTGTTCAACTTTGGTGACGTTCTTAGGCAAAACATCTGACTGATTTTTGTTCTGAAAAAGTGTGTTGTTTTTGCGTTTTTTTTTTCTTACTGTATCACTTGATGACGCCATCTCTTTTCATCTGTCATGAAACAATTAGCAGTGTTTGCAAAGATGCTAGAATTTTCAGCTCACAGTCAGTGCCAATCTGTTGTTAAAAGGGACATTTTAATTTGACTTACTCACAGGTCTTGTTACGTCTGACTTGGGGTATTTATGAGGACTTATGTGATGTCTCTTATCAGATCCAAGTTCATGGACAGTTAAAAACACAAACCTCTGTAACGGAAGGAGACAAATGTCTAAGACACATTCGCCAACGGATTCCATATTGTCAGTAATCAACTTTTCAATCTAGAGGGATTCAGATATCCGATAGTTGAAAATGATGGAACAGTCCATGGAACTGTGGAATTATTTGGCAACAGTCATCTTGGCAAGTACCAACCATTCTGTTGCCTTCCAGATTGTCAGTGTAGATCATGTATGGTAGGAAACTTGTATGTCGTATTGTTACAGACTGCTATTCCTGCTTTAGCTTTTGACATGTTTGGTTTTTAGTGGTGTTTTTTTCTTGTTTGTTTGTTTGTTTTTCTTGGTCAGTTTTAGTGGTTTGTGATTTGTTTTGACTTTTTTTTCGCATTTTGCATTTTGTTCACCCTGAACAAAGAAGCAAAACAAATATCACACAATTTTTTTCTGAAGTTATCATATTTGTTTTGATAGTAATTTTTTCATCAAATTTACGAAAACAGATGATTTACATATAAAATATCCTGGATTTGGTATACAATATGTACCCTTTTTATTGTGTATTCCCAGTGTACTTTCTTTTGACTACAAAATTACAACTTGGTGTTGTTTTTCAAACTGCAGATGACAATCTCTTTTTCCCTTCATTGAGTTAGCTCAAGGAAATACATCTTTTCTTACATTTTCCCACTTAAGTACAGTTTGTATTTTATTAGTTATAAACCGGAATGTTAATCAACGTTTTCTTTAAGGAAAAAAAAAAAAAAAAAAAGATTAATAAAAATGACTTACCACAGATCAAACTATTGTTTGCTTTTTTCTGATGTACAAGCCAAAACAGCTATAGATTGAAGTCTAAGGCTTAAAACTTGACTGAGTTGTAGCTTTGAGTAGCTCAGAGGATTGTGCCAAGTTGAAAATGAATTATAGCTGAACCAAATCTATTAAAACAATATCAGTGTAGATGTTAATGCTTAGTTTTCTCCGTTGATGTTTTTTGCCCAGTTTAGTCATGTTAAAAAATGTGATATGGTACTTGGAAGATGGAAATACTAAGTAGTCAAGAATACGTTTGTCTGATTCTTGTGGTGGTCTTTTTTGTTTTCAGTAGTTTGAGGAAAGATGCCGCTGTTCTTATTTTTATATAGCTAAATACACTTTGATTATTTATTATGTAAGCCTTGTAAGTTCTGCCTTTGATTTCTAGGGAGGCATCTGTTCAAATAAGGATGTACTTATGATCATAACTATTGCTGTAGTGGATGCAGTTCATTCTTAAATTAACGCATGGCTTTCTGTTTGAATTTTAAGCACAGTGCTGTAAGTAGTTGTTTAAGGTATAACAGTCCCTTTAAACTGATGCAGGAACTTACATATTGGGAGATGGGAGGTGAAAGGTTTTTGAATGCCAAGGAAATTCCAAATAGGAAAGGAAGATAAATGTAAACTCCTCCTAAAAGATGACTATTTATCTGCAGATAGTAAAGACCTAAAAGACAACCCCACTTTTGGGTAAAGGCAGATGTGTTTAGGGATTCTGAGTTGTTTTGTACTGAGGAGGGGGAGAAAAAAAAAAAAAAAAAGTAGGGACTAGTTGATTAATGCAAATATATCCTTAAAATCTGAAGTCACCACATTCTCTAAAACTGTAAGAAGTGTAGACTGTGGTAACAAATGTAAGAATGTAGAAAGAGATTAACATCAAGACTGGTGCCATCTGCAATCGCAGTCTTCTTGGCACAGGAAGACCCTTGCCACCCTGTGCCAAGGAAGTACAATGCACAGCATATAGAAGGAGAAATGAGTTACCAAGGGCATCCAAATTGACTCTGGGATGCAAAAGAGCAAAACCAGCATATTAGAAACATTTGAAAAATTTAACCCCCACCGGGTCACAGTGAGAAGTGTTCAAACTTGTGTGGGCAGATCCCATTGGATTTCAAGTCCAATGCCTTAACCACTCGGCCATCACTGCTGCTGCTGTTGCCCAGAGTAGCAATTGGTCAAATGTTTAGTTTGTACTGAAACTGTATTGAATCATAGAATCATAGGATGGCTTGGGTTGGAAGGGACCTCAGAGATCATCTGGTTCCAAGCCCCCTGCTGGACAGGGCTGCCAGCCACTAGCTCACTAGATCAAACTGCCCAGGAACCCATCCAGCCTGGCCTTGAACACAGCCAGGGATGGGGCACCCACAGCTTCTCTGGGCAGCCTGTGCCAGCGCCTCACCACTCTCTCAGGGAAGAATTTCTTCCTGATGTCCAACCTAAACCTCCCCTCTTTCACTTTTAGCCCATTCCCCCTTGTCCTACCATCATCCACCCATGCAAACAGTCAGTCTCCCTCCTGCCTGTAAGCTCCTTTTAAGTATTGGAAGGCCACAATAAGGTGTTGCACTGAAGACGGTATGTAAATGTAAGAGTTAGATGCCTACCAAATAGCCAAATGTATGGTTTAGCTTAGTAAACTATTAGTTAATTAGTGAATGAGTTTTCTCAGTGATTTAAGTAGTTGATTATCTGGAAATTTGCATAAGCACTGTATAGATATCATTAATCACTGCTGTATTTATCCCATCAAAACACAGCCTAAATGGTTGTTGTGAGCAGACAAATAATTTTTTCACTGCTGGTTTATTTATTTGCCTTTTTTTTTTTTTTTTTGAGTCCTGTTTAAAGACATTGAATTTTGACATCTTTATGCTCATCTCTATGTTTTATGGTCAGCTGGAGCAAGGCAAATGTAGGGTCTCAGCAATGAATGTAGTACTTTCTTAGGCAACAGGCATATCTTTCATCTACATAAAAGGAAATTAGGTCAAGTTTGGCTTTTATTTTATTACAAAATTGTCTTCTTTATGAGAATTTATTAAATACAGTAAATGAATTTCCTTTGACACATCTCATTTTCTTTTAAATTACTTGAAAAGTTTTGGGCATACATTAAAATATTTTATTCTGTGTTTTTAAGGCCTTTTTGGCTAGAATGTTTTTTCCCTGGACGGTTCTTGTGGCACAACATGAAAGCTATCTCTGAAATATTGTGTCACATAATGAGACTTATCTGTGTGTCTTCTCACTTGGCCAACCTGTGGAATAGTTTAAGACACTATTAACATTACTACTTAAACTATATTAGTCATGTAGATGAGAGAAAATGAAGACTTTAGTTCCTGAATGTGGAATTTTATGCATTTTCTACAGAAAATAATAGTAATAGAACCAAGAAAATCTTAACAATCTCTTAATGCCATCTAATGGATAACTTTCTTCCTTCAAAAAACTGGAAGTTCTTTTTACCACTTACTAGGAAATTAACAGTCACCAGTTGAGTTCGCACAGTAAAGTGTATGAAGTGACTCAGCCCTTGGCATGAGCAAGAGGAAACTGAGAAATGGCATCGCATCTTTATAAGCATTCTGTTACTGTTTTCCATACAATCAGAATTGTATTCTTTTTTCTTTTATGTCATTTATGTGAAACAATTATTGTCACAGCAATTTAGAGGGGGAAAAAAAACACCACAAAAATCAACAGCCAAGTACAAACTTATTGTTTGCCAGAGATATGTGGCAATTCCCGTTTATACACAGTAGGATTTAGCATATAGAGTTTCACATACAGAAGTACATTTTTGTGATGCCCAAATTTATACCAATACAAGCACTGAATGTAGTTGGGAAGAAATCTGCTTTTGCAAAAGTAAACTTATGACTAGCTGAATCATCTGCAAATGCCAGTAGTTGTAGTCTTGTACTTTATCAAAGTCTGCGTCAAGCACGATCTACCATTTGTTACCTTTTATCTTTCTGAATTTTTGCTGAAAGATACTCCTATACTGAAGCATTATTGATATACTGAGGAACACTGATTTTGGCATCAGAGGCCAATTAGTAGAAAATGTAGGTCAAAAATTGTCAGGGTTTTTGGGTATAACACAATTTATTGGTTTGGAGTTTTTGGAAAAGATTTCAAAACTGTGTTTAAGGTGTGTTTTATGTTCCATGAAGTAACTATATCTCTAAAACAAAAATTGTTTGAAAGATATGATCTTGTTTTTCTTTGTCTGCATTTGGGCCAAAGATCTGTTTTCTATAGAACTCGTGTCTGTTTTAACTTACACAGTCATTTCAACTCTGTATTCACTAGCAGTTCAAAATATTTTCCTGTAGTGCACATAAATAGCCCTATGAATATTTGGAAAGTTGCATAAATATTTTATAATATTAGGGAAAAAGACTTGCATAGCACATGAGTTAAGTAAATCTTGAGTAAATGTACCAGTGTTGTTTAAGAAAGTCAGGGTGTAATTCCTTCAAATGGTGATTTGCGTTTTCATATATATGAAATGTTTTTTCTTTTTCATTTTACATTCACATGCTGGAAGTTCTATAGAGTTCAGTCAAGTGCATTGTGAACATACATGTGCACGCACACAGGTGTGCACACACAGTTCCTACTTTTATTATGTTTTTATTATTGTCTTCCTACTTTGGCTTTCACACGTTGACTTCCACTGCTGCACATCTGAGTGTGAACTTCCTGGGAGGGGGCATTCTTTTATGTTTTAAATTACTCAGAATTTCCATCTGCTTTTACTTGACTTGTGGTTGTGAAGATCATGCTTGGCCCATGGGATCTTACACTGTGCCGAGAGGATGTGGAGTTTTGTCAGCCAGTGAAATATGTCTGGCTTTTTTTTTTTTTTTTCCTTCAGCAGCTTTCATATGCTTCTCTTCTTGTGTGGTCCCACTATACTGAGTATATTTAACAGAAATACTCTCCCTCTCTATCTTCTGTATGCTGCTCTTTTTTAAGGAGCTTATGTATAAGAAATCTGAGATCCAACAAAATTTTAGTCCTGACTAAAAACAAGGTAGTGTTACATAGAAAGGTACTTTTACAGTTGCGCATCCCGAAATTTATAACAGCATTCCGCATTCTGGTTATACACAAGTATTAGTTGACTTGTAGTTCTTGTAGTTACCAATAAACATCCCTGAATATTGAATATTCTGTGCTTTTTTTTTTTTTTTTTTTTTGAACT
>VXAV01004790.1:61551-74458 GCA_013399715.1 Alectura lathami
AGGTATCTCTTGTTAGGTAGTAAACGTGCAATGTAGATTCCATGCGTGTCATTACAAATGCAAAGTTTAGCAAATCATTTCATAACTAACCTCATCAAGTGTTACGTTCTCATCTGTGTTTAATGGAAAGTCTAGGTCTAGAAATGATGAATACGTCTTCTGTCTCTTATGCTTTCATAGAGGTAGTTTACGCAGAGTATTTTCTTCTATTGAAGTAACTCCTGAATTAGTTTATTACAAGAAGTTAGAATATTGCAGTTCAGTTGTTGGTGTTACCTAAATGTCTGTTTTTTTCTGGTCTTTCAATTGACAGCATCAATGTCTCGGTTTGAAAAGCTAGGTGGCAAGGTCATTTGATGACCTTAAGGCAGTTAGCATTGTGAAGCATACCTTTGTTACGTATGGTGATTTTCACTGAGGACACAACTGTTTATTAAATCATGAACTATTAAATCATGGAAATATGAACTTTTCAACAAACTTTCTTTAATTTCTAATGCTGGCATAGAATCCAGTACAAAATTTCAGTTGCTTGTTATGGTCCGGGAAAATTAGCACACTAGGCTACTGTGGCTATTGTAGTACATCTTTTATATCTTCATATGTAGTATACATACACCGTCTGAGCACCTCTCTGGATAATATTCAGTAGCACAAAAAGGTATGATTGATATCTAGGGGGAAATTGTGAATATAATGAAATATCTTCATGTGACCTTTTTATTATGGCTTACATTTTTATTATATTTTTTAAATGTCAACAAGTTCAAATTCCAGTGAGTTGCATGAGACAGCTTTATTTGTAAATGTAGGGATTTGAGGAACCCATTATCTATGGCCATTTACAATTTTACTTGACTATTCCCAATATCATCATCAAAGGACATGGCACGGACCTACAAGCTTATTAAAATGGAGGAAGGGAGTTGCCAGCCAGTGTTTGTTCTGAACTTCAGCCTGACATTATTTATTTGTAGATGTTGTGTAATGATACATCATCTTGCTGATAGATGTATTTGTGAGTGGTTCAGCTAGTATAAAGCTGTGCATTGTCTTTGTTACTTCAAGCTCTGTGTGTTTTTTTTTTCTGATGATTTCATGTAATAGTTGACTATAGGCATTAAAAAAAAAAAGACAGAATGATGCCTCTTTTAGCATGTGTAGCTAAGGAGCTTTGGGATGGAAGCCACATTTGTTTTAAGTATGTATTGGTTAATTTGCTCAAGACAGTGCTCAGACTGCTCTTGGACTGCATTAAATACTCGGAGATAAGAGCCTCCTCTAGGGAGGCCCATGACAAGTGAATAAATATCACCTACGCTAGTGTAGTTTCTGCTCCATGTTTTTTTGTGTTCACATTAAGGAAGCTAGTTATGACATCGTATATTCAACAGTTGGAATTTAAGATTTTTGCTTGCAATTCTGTAATTCTGTAACTGCTAAGTCATTGTCCCATGATAATACCAGCTCAGTAGAACGACAGATGTATTGAAGTTCATAGTTTAGAAGTAAAAACATTTATCTCAATATCTTGTCAGCTCATTGATCTCATTAGGAGAAGTAATATGTATGCTTTCAGCACCCACATTGCCTATTCATCATTTACTTCTGCTTGATTTGTTTTGAAGGCCGAAAAAGAAATAGTGCAGGAGGCTGTTCTGAAAGCAGTAGAGGAGGAAAGGAGAAATATGGAGAAGATCCATGAAGAAGAAAGAAATATGTGGGAAGCAGAATGTGACAGATACAAAGAGAAGATTTCCCAGGCTGTTTGGGAAGCAGTGCAAGAGCAAAGAAAACATAATCAAGTTAGTATATTTTACTGTTCCATGGACCTGCTTTATGTGTTTTATTTCTAATTTTTAACATCTTCCTAATATTCTGGTAGATTTTTTTATGATATTTTGTTTTCCACTGCACTTTCTTGATTTTGAAATGCACCACAGTCTTCTTAGTTTACCTCCATCTAGACCAGAGAGAGTTTGGCACATTCAGGACAGAACTCCTGTGTCCTTTTGGAGCATGTGTATTGAAATGAGATGAACTGTGCACTGTCGGTGCCTGCTTTTCTCCACTGACTTCAAAAAGAGCCCAAGACAAATTGCTTATACTGTCATTTATGTTCTAGACTATTTATGTGACTTTTTCTTTTTTATACCTGTGAAAGAGAAGTTACATTTATTCCTTATTATGCTGGAATTCTGTTGTCTCTCTAAGACAGAAATAGAGTAGGTACAAAATAAAGAGGGTTGTCAAAATTGGAAACCTAAAGCATTAACAAACCAAATGTTTCTAGAGTTACTTCATAGAGAGGTACTTTATAGGGATAATTGTATATCACTTAACCCAAACTGAGAGGAACATTCCCAGCATAGTATTTAACCTAGGGATCTCAAATTATGTATGCTACAGCAGCAGTTAATTTACTTTTCCCGAAGTTCAATTTTGTAGTCTCTGCTGGTAGAAATACTTGGGGGAATTGTCTGTTTTGTTGGTGGCCAAGTATCTAACATTCTTCATGCTGTAATATTCAAGATATTTCATTCAGATGTTGGAATATTTGTTGTAAAAAAATAAAGAAAAAAGACACAACTTCAGAATTTGAAGTAAAATAGAAGTAAAATAGCATTTCATAGAAGTTTAAAAACCATCTCTTTGGAAGAAAGACACCATTTCCCTTTCCAGTGTTTAACAGATACATTTGTATCATACCTAACCAAATTCACAAAGTTATTTTTTTAAGCAAAGCCATCATAATACTCTGCATCTATTTTGCTTACATTTTTAGTCTAAATAAAATGATTTTGCTTTGTACATAGCTAGTTTCGTTTTTTTGCATGTAAAGGTATCAACTGATGTCAGTTTTCAAGGCAGTGATTTTAGTATGATAAACCTTCAAGCACTCAAGTTCATCTTTATAACAAAAAGATCATCAGGTGACCTCAAAGCTAAGAACGCTTTTTAAGATTTAGCTACAACATAAATCATTTAGACTATCCAAAATGACAGCTGGTACCAGTGGTGCAGGGTAGCTGTTAACAGCAGAGAGAGCAGTAAAAGTAGTTGTGTGCTGCAGTCAAGGAAGATCGTAGTTTTACAGCATGTGGAACATGAAGAGACTAGGAGGAGGAGGAGTTAACAGGAAGGGATGTGTCATTAATCTCATGTGCAGTTCAGCGATCATCCTAAGGCAGAGTTCTGTCCTGTAATTTACTGTGGAAATCTGTGTGTCTTGAACAAAATGTGCTGTCTGTAGAATTAAAAGATTAAGATTAGTTTTGATGTGTCCTTCAGTGAATGCAGCCCGTAGCTGGATGTAAAAGGTCAGGCAGGGTTCTGTTTTTATGGATTTGGGGAGCACATAAAATGTCCTGGGTGTGGGAGAGTGGAGGATTAAAGTTAATGTGGTGACTCAGTGTTAGGTTTGTGTTCGCTGTGGAGTGTTCTACTGGGGTTTCTTGGTGCTTTTGGTATGCCTTTGAACTTATCATGGGGCAGGATAATATTAGTAGTTTAGTACTGACTGATGTGTTTTCATCAAAATCTTAAATACACTGAGTTGTCAGTGCTTTTCTGAGGATGAAATTCAGGCTTTCAAGAGGACAGGTTTTTCAGCTCAGGATGCTAACTAATCGAGTGGTTGATGGTGTTGGAGTATTCAGTGTTGTTCTTACTCTGATGCAGGGCAGTACCGAGTTATTGGAGAATGGTGTTGCTAATTCTCCCATAAATATCTTGCTTCTGATGTAGTTATACAGCATTAGTTAATTCTTTTTTTTTTTAATACTGAATATCTCTGCCAACTTTGATAGTAACAGGAGTAATTTCACTTATAATATAAGATGATTTCTCCTTTGAATTAGGTTCCTTTTTTCAGATACATAACCTATCTTGACTTAAGAGACATAACCTATTAAGACTTAAGAAACAGATTTTTCTTGAGATTACCAAAGTTCTCTTATACAAATGTATATAACATTTGAAGTTACACTCATTAACAAGAGATTAAAGAGCATAAGTTCTTTGGGGAGGATAGACTTTTATATAGAATGTGTTTTTTGAAGAAGTTTTTACTTGTTACCTCTACCATGAAATTGCTGACCTTCTTAAGCCATTGTTCTTAGAAGCATACGACAGCTACTGAAATTCTCTCCACCTGACAACAAAGAAAATCCTACAAAACTAATGTGCCAAATCGTTAGGTGTCAGGTGTGGCTTTGCTGAAAAAGCGCTGAAAAACACTTGGAACTACAGTCAGGCAGTTCATCTGTTGACATGGATTTCTTTGTAGAACCTTCTACTCAGTTGTTTCTTATTTACATTTTTTCTTTTAAGATTTTTCTCACGAGACATGTAACAACTATTCACTTTCTTGCAATTGCTGTTCAGACAACATAGTTTGTCAAGTCAGCTCTATAATGGCCAAAAGTGAAATATACAGTATTAACATTTTGGACAATGAGATGTAAAATTATGGTAACATGACACTTGCCTCATTTTATTCTTCATGCTCTGCTGCATAATTCTTTATGCTTCCTGCTTCAGAATTGTCATCTGATGCTATTATTATGTTTAGTGCCAAATAGTGAAACAGTTGAGTGTGAATGAATGTAAGTGAACACACAACACAATCTCCTTTTGGTATCAGGCATATAAAAATCGCTTGGTGGCAATGCTGTTATTACAAGAAAGAGAACTAACTTTCTGACCAACACATGACTTTGGAACTTAATACTAAGAAAGAGACGCCTGACTTGTTCTTAACAAAACTCTTTTCCCGTAGTTCATCTTTTTCTAATTATCACAAAAGGAAAGGATCTCTGCGTGACAAAGAAAAGATATTTTTCTATATACAACTTTTTATTTTTTTGTTCTTTTATCACATTAGTGAATGCATCATAGAAACATAGATTAAAATTGAATTTTATTGTGCTGCAAGTTAATTTGAAGAGATTGGCTTTACTGATTTGAACAACAACAACAAAAAATTAGATGAAGGATAGTAGGAAAGAGGATGAAATTTCCTTTGCTAATGCTGCAAGTCTGCAAAATTGATAGAGAAACACCAGAAGGGTTCACGTCTGCTTTTGCAAATAGGAAATTTCCATACAGAAAACACAAGGGTAACTGTAGGAATGAAGAATGACAGAAGTTAAACATATGCAAAGTTTTATTATATTTGAGATAAAGCTCCACTTCATAGTCTATGAGGTTGAATTATATCAACCATGATCAACTTATGATCAATAATTGTGTTACCACATATGCAAAGTAAAGATAAACTTACAGTGAAAATGTTAACTCGGAATTTCTTAGTTACTATTTTGGCTTGATAGATCAACTTTGTCATTCCCCCATCTCCTTCCTTTTTTAAAAGGAATTAGAGGAATAAGGTATTGTGAATATTGCATTTGTTTTCATGAAAGCTGTGACTGATACTGCCTTTGAAGCCTTATAGCTCTGAAGGGATGAATGAGATCTGTTACATCACCACGGAAATGGTCAAAGTTTTTTGAGAGCACTGTTTCCAGAGGCTGTGAGGTTAGTCCGTAAGACTGTTTCCTTTTGGTTGAGATTGTGAGTACCTGCAGGTTTTATGTGTTACCCAAGTGCTTAGTGCTTTTATAAGAGAGATCTTGCTGTTATTCAGAAAAGAGGGATCTTGGTTTTTGGAAGGATGGGACTGCATTTAAACTGGGGAGAATAAGCTCGCCCTGAATGAAGCAAGTAGTCTTTTAGTTAAAGAGAGCTACACCATCCTTTTGCAACACATTGAAAAGACACTATAGGTGAGGAGCTCCCATGTTTAAGGTGCTGGCATGTCTCCAGCATTTGTTTTATTTTTGATACAATGTATGTTTTTTTGCAGTGCAACTTCCCTGCAAGGAGGTTTCATTGTGTCTAGTAGATCTCAGTGTTGAGAGGAATGCTTGAAATAGAAAATTCTCCCACTAGAATGTTTTATCTTAAGTGCCTTTTGGAATAAAGCCGTAGCTGCCCTGTGGATCTATAAATTTGCCTGAAGCTTTTTCTATAGAATTAAAAATTGCAGTGAATCTCCTAGGGTACAATTATAAATGTGAGTGGAAAGGACAAGGCACGGTGCTCTCCACTGTCAAGGATTATTTTCTTTCCACTTCCAAAAATTCTTTGGGGATATAGGACAAGGAAAGCAATACAAATTTCAATAAATTAGAAAGGATTATATATATTTATTATGTATTTTATATTCTACTTATAATTACTCTATAATGCAGAGTACCTATAACAGTGGCTACAGTAGCTAGAATCATCCCAGCTGGAGGGGGCCGTTAAAGGCCACCCAGTCCAACTGCCCTGCAGTGCACAGGGACACCTACAGCTGGATCAGGTTGCCCAGAGCCCTGTCCAGCCTGACCTTGAAGGTCTCCAGGGATGGGGCATCCACCACCTCTCTGGGCAACCCGTTCCAGTGCTTCACTACCCTTAGCATAAAAAACGTTTTCCTTATATCCAGCCTAAATATCCCGTCTCTCAATTTGAAACCGTTTCCCCATGTCCGATCACAACAGACCCTGCTAAAGAGCCTGTCCCCTTCTTTCTTGTAGCCCCCCTCTAGATACTGAAAGGCTGCTATCAGGTCTCCCCGGAGCCTTCCCTTCTCCAGGCTGAACAGCCCCAACTCTCTCAGCCTGTCCTCACAGGGGAGGTGTTCCAGCCCTCAGATCAGTCCAGTTTAACCTGATTCTCAGGGGAAAAAGAGCCTAAATCCGTCATTTCCATAATCCACACATGAGATATACAAAACTGCAAATAATTAGGAAGAAAAAGAATTCTTCAAAGAACTAACGTAAAATCTGCTTCCTTGTGGACATGAACAAAAACACGAAGGCAAAACAATCTTAGCAATGAGAAAGTATTTCAAGAAAACTGAAGCTGTAGTGTTAGATTCTGCCAAGCCACAACTGAGATGTACGGAGATATACCAAGGTATACAAAGAAAAAATATTTTTACAAGAAAATTTAACTGAAAGGCTTATAGAAAAGTATGTGAACTTCCCAGTACTCTTTGCTGAGTACATCTCTCCAAATGTTCAAGACAATAGAATATTCTCAAACTCCTGAGGGCTCATATGTTGTTGTTCTATGTAGAATTATGATTTCTAATGTATTATTTTGGAATGTCTAATATAATTTTACTGGCAAACTTCTAAATTACTGAAAAAACTTGATTAATTAAAAATTATTTTGGATTGTTTGGGCTTTAAAGTTTGTGCAATATTTTTCCATGAGTTTATGAATATTCATATAATGTAATTTCTCAGAAATTAAAAGCATAAAGACTGGAACACACTGTGCTTAATTCTGAAAAATGAATAGCTGCCTATCTGCTATGTTTTTAAAACGTTTTTGGTGTTCATACTCATGTGCTTAAGGAAGTTCTTCTGTTCATAGTTTTGGCAATACAGAATCAATTTCATATTGAATATTGGACAGGTTTCCACAGCCAGGCATGTGTTAGTGAAGACATGGGGGTGCTGGATCTATACTTAAAGGACTAGCTTTCTTTTCTGCTGTTGCTTAACTGTTAAATTTTAGCTGGAAATTATTTTCTGCCTGAGTATTTTTCCTCATTTTTCCTATTTTTCCTATTTTTCCTTCCCTGCATTTGAGAAGGCTGGAAAAAGGTAATAAACTATTTTGTCTAAATAAATTATTTCCCACTCCACTTTTTCTTTTTTAGTCAGATTGATTACCTGTAGAATGACCTTTTCTTAGTTATACAGTCTTAAAAACAAAAATAACAAACAAACAAAAAACTTCTTGCTAGTGCATTATATCAGAGGTATGTAATAAATATTTTGGAGGACAGTACAAGGAAAGAAGAAAATACATGGGGATTGTGCTTTTATTGTCGAGTACTTTTTTGCATATGGATTCCTTAACATATTTTTCTGAAGTGTGAAAACTATGTGACTTCGTTCATTGGCACCACCAGTTTTTAAAAGAGAAATTATCTGAGGTTTGTGTCCTGTTTCTGTGTGGTTGTGGTAGTTTCACCCTGATGGGCAGCTAAAATCCAGCACACCCCTCTCTCATTCCCCCTCCTTAAAGGAAGAAGGGGAGAAAATGTGATGAAAAAGGGCTCAAAGGTTGAGATAAGGACAGGGAGATGACTCACCAATTACTGTTACAGGCGGCAGCTCCTCCAGGTCTTCTGCTCCTCTCCATGGCTGCAGCTCCGACCCCGGGGGCCTGCTCCTGCGGGGGCTCTCCATGGGCTGCAGCTTCCCTCAGGCCGCGTCCACCCTCTGCACCGTGGGAGATCTGCTCCCCGTGGTGCCCATGGGCTGCAGAGGGACAGCCTGCTCCACCGTGGGCCTCCCTGGGCTGCAGAGAGCTTCTGCTCTGGCCTGGAGCACCTCCTGCCCTCCTGTTGCACTGGCCTAGGTGCCCGCAGGGCTGTTTCTCTCCCATTTCTCACTCCTTTCTCCCACCTCCTGTTGTGCAGCAGGTTTTCCATTTCTCAAGTCTATACTCAGAGGCACAGCCAGCGTCGCCTGTGGCTCAGCTCTGGCCAGCAGCGAGTCTGTTTTAGAGCTGGAGCTGGCATAGGGCAGCTGCTGGGCTCTGCTCGCAGAGGCCACCCTTGCAGTTCCGCCGCTACCCAAACCCTTACCATGTAAGCCAAATGCCGAGAGACAGCAGCTGATCTGGTAACTTTGTCAATGGGAATGGCTAGTTTGGGAACCCCTGTGTTATGCAGCGTATCATTGTACAGTTTTTGGCAGTTATTTTCTGTGATACTTGAGGATATGCTTCTTTAGCATGAGTGGGAACTACTGCCTTCCGAGGTTTAGGTAGGTACTCTGTGCTGTCTCTGCAAGATTGTCTCTTGGCTTATATGGAATTTAGACACCTAACTTACTTTTTGCTACATGATCACTTTGAGCATTTGTTCTGTCTATACTAAACACATTGATATCTCTATTTGATACCACCTTGGGAATGCGTCAATATCGCTTGTGGCTCAATAGGTTTCCTTTTAGTTTAAAGTTTCCTTTCTTCTTTCTGACTTTCCAAATACTTTTTATTACCTTCAGTACCTGCCATGTTGCTTGTTATTCTGGAGTGTATAATAATGTTATTTCAGATCTCATTTTAAATATAATTGTTTAGATGTTGCTGGTCATTTATGCATCAGATCTGTAATTTGTGACATACCTAGCAACATAGGTGCAACCTTCATTCAGGCTCCTGCTATTCCTTAATTTTTAATGTTGCATCTTTTTTTTTTTTTGCCTGACTCAACAATTATATAGTTTTTCCATTCAAAGTACTGCCATAAAGACCGTTTTCTAGCCCTGCCTTTTGGTCCCTCCATCACTCTGTTAAATAGGCTATGATCTGATTTTTGTCTCTGCATCAGACTTTGCTTTCACATTTCTTGTCATTTTTCACTCTAATTATGTTATTTGTTACTGAAAGATTGATTTTTTACATGTAAGAAGTCCAAGATATTAGCGTTACTTTTACTTATTTTATGATGCTTTTTTACTTGGAGAATTTCCACTTGACATATACAATACCATTAATTTCACTTCCTGAAATAGTCCTTGAAACTCTTCTCATAAATGATACACAGGGCATTGAGTGTGTTGCCAGTTAAACATACAGAATACAAAGTGGTATCTGTTTATCAGCCTTCCTTTGTCCATTTGTTACCTGTTGCATAGGTTACAAAATCCTGCTGGGGAAGCAGTGTGAGAAATACTCTGCGTTTCATAATGTTCTGTGTTTCACACCAGCATGAAGGTATATTTGGTGTTGCAGTTCCAGGAATAATTTGTTAGACTTTGTAGGATTTTGTCTGTTTGAGAGATCAGTAAGCTTTGGAAGGAAAAGCAGTTGTTTTTCAGCACCAGGCTTGGACTATCACAGCATAGCTATTCATATTCAAAATCTTGTGGATTTATACAAGAAGCTATTTTCTGAATATCATGGTTCCTACCCTAATACAGTAGTGACAAGTGTATTGTGTAATGTTCTGGAGAAAAAATTGATCCTCCAAATTAATCTACAATTTATATTGCCTTTGCCATATTATTCAGCTTTTAGTTGGAGTATTTACTTAAATTACTCCTAAGAGAATATGAAGTGACAATTATGAGAATGCTTTTAGTTTTAATTAATTTGACTTTTAATTTTGTAGGTAGTAATCTGTAGCCAATGTCTCTTTTAAAATTATGTATACTACCCAAAGTTAGAATAGTTTCATTATGATAACATGAAAGAAAGAAATGGCATATTTTAACAAAATTTTCAGTTTCACTTTGTTACAGAAATGCTGTTGGGTCCAGTATTTATGGAGAACATTGCTTTTCCAAGTTCTTATGGAATGAACTTTTTATTTAAAGTGTTCTGTAAGTTTGAGTGCGTGGGGATGCACACATCTTAGCAGCACTGAGTGGAAAAAGATTCCTGCTCTTAGATCAGTTTTTTTTCAACGTACTGGTAAAGTATGCAAGACTTTAACCATGTCTGACTTCAGAAGTACTTTGTAATAGTTATAACCACAAACATTATAATTTGAGGGTTACTATTTTCTGAAAAACCGCTAACATTGCAGTCTGTAGTTGTATTTCCTAGATAAAATTTGGCATTTTATTGCCACCTGATCCTTGTGCGGAAACAAAAGAATTTTCCTATAACATTGCAAACCATCGTGTTTTGTTGTTGTTATATTTTTGTTTTAATACTGGTCAGAGTGATCTGTTATGTAAAATATACTGTCTCTTCTTTCTGTCTCCCTGCAAATATATATTCTGGTGATATGGTTGTGATTTCTAATATATGTTGAATATGATTTATCAATTGAGTAAGTTTTTTGTTTTTAACCACTCTAGTGTTCTAACTGATGTTAGTCTTTCATGTGTATTGCTAGTGTTTTCTGTTTTCTTGTTGTTTTTTTTTTTTTTTTTACNTTTTTAAAAAAATTAATAACAACACTTTGGAATTTTTTTGTATTTTTCCTTGTACCTTCATTCATATAGTGTCTTGGTTTTAAGTTTGAAGTGGCATGATGTCAAGGAAAGTTGATACATTTATTGTTTCTAAGGTCTTTATTAATATATGATTCTCTGCATATTAAAATATAAGACATCAGTTCTGAAATTTGCCTTTAAGAGTTTAGTGGGGGTAAATGACTGCACCATTTTCCATTCTAATATGAAACATATTATTTTGGGACCTTTTGATAAATTTATCTGGCATGAGAATATGAGAGTAGCATATTTCTTTAATGCGTAACTTTCTGCTACTTTTTCTGTTAGTTTTGCCAGAGTTCTTAAGTGGAAGAGGTCTTTGTCTCAGGATTTTTCTTTGGTAAACTGAATTAAAAATATATAAATAATTAAAAGAACAACAACAAAAAAAGAAAATAAGCTTTCACAACTATGATTTTCATATTTGTTGTATTCCAGAACAAGGAGAGCCATAAGTTATAAAGTGCAAATTTGAGATTTTAGAATTTATTTTTCTTTTATAAACATCGCAAAAATACAGTTTTACAGAAACTATTCGTTTTGGGTTGAAAAGGAGTAAATAGCTAAAGGTAAGAAATAATACTTTTTTTTTCAGTTGAAACTAGTTGAAATTAGTTGAATCCAGTGATATTATTCATTTTGTGCACTAACAGTATATGGTGAAGTGCCTCTGATATGTGTGGATGAATTATGTAACTTCCTAAATACCTCTAAAGCCTTAGCATTCCACCTGTTCCTTGGAGTCTGCCCATTCCATATCCATTGAGTTCCTGCAAAAACATTTTCTAGGAAGAATTGTAATGCAACAAGAATGCATATTAGCATTCTGAGATTCTATATTTAAAGATGGTGTCATTGTTCATTTTGACAAGTGTTCCTTAAACTGTTAAAGTAAACAAAGCGATAAAATGGTTGTCATTTGAGATCTCAAACATTTGTGAAGTTATGTATTTCTCCTTATGTTTGTCTTTATCCCCTTATAAACGGGTATTGTGTTTTAACTGGATACATTAAATTGAATACCATAAGTTCTACAACAAGGAAATTGTTTTCTTATAAGCCTGACAGTGTATGTGACAATGTAGGCTCACTCATTTTAACAAAAGCCTGTTTATAATTAAATATATACATTGACTTTTATTTTTTTTATTCAAGTGATGTAAAGTGTGGGGATTTTGTTTTTAGTTTTGCTTTCTGTGCACAAATTGTGTTGCACTAGGCATTGTTCTGATATAATATTTATTTNAAAAAACAAAAAGCCTAACATCCCCCTCTCCAACGAATCCAAATTATAAATTTGTATCATAAAGTATCTGCATTATTCTGCTCTCAAGCAAAGCTATAGTCACACTTCTTCAGCACCTGGTAATAATGCAGTGTTACGTCTAAACAGCAAAAAGTAATAAGGAAGAAGGTGGTCCCTGTGTATTTATTTTTCATTTTCAGAACGTTTTGATTTAAAAATTAAGAGAAAAACCAAACACATATCGATGATTAAATGCAACAGAAGTCTTGTTGTATTCCTATTTGAACCATTGTTGGTTTTTCCACTGTATTTTCCATGACTGCATTGCTCTAAGTTTTGTGAAAGGAGGGAAATCAAGATTCTTATTCTCCATGCACTCACTCATGTGACCATTGAGCATTACCTCAATGGTCACTGTTTTCCTGGTCATTTACTTCATTATGTACTGGATTCTCAGTTCACTTACTGGACCTGTGTTGCACGGCTGTGGCACAGTAATAGGGAATATGAATTTTGGCCCATAGAAGAAAATAATTTGATAACCTTATTTGTAATTTCTATGACTATTTGAAGCAGTTTTCAGGGTTTTTTTTTAATCCAATTTTTACCTCTATATTATTGAAGGACTGAAAATTCTCAA
>VXAV01004791.1:17324-32580 GCA_013399715.1 Alectura lathami
ACAGTGACCAAGTCAGGTGTGATTTTACACCATCAATATCTAAGATGAAACATGATCTTTTGTTTCCTTCACACAGGAGAATGCTAGACCTATCTGGGCTTACAAAGAGAAATGTAAATAAAGGTAAACAAAGTGCAGAATAAAGGACAGTTCAGCTAAGGCACAGAAGGAACAAGACAGCTATCATTTAGGCTGTTTGATTATGGACCTATTTTCTTTGTCTCAGCTTCCTATCTTGTAAAAAAGGAACTGAAGCACTGAGGCCACTGAAATTGCAGGAAGAGCTCCACAAGGACTGAGTGGTTTATTCAAGCACTCTGTGACAAATGCAGTATCAATACAAAATGACAGTAATAATATGGATATTAATATATAAGAGCCATGAATACTGAAGAAATTTGTATTTAATTTTAGAATTCAATTTTTAGAGCTAATGCTGTTATGCATACTGCTCAAGACATTATTGACTTGGAAAGGAAATCCGTCATGTATGCTATCTCTATGTTATTTCCAATATTCAGATAACATCGTCTCACACTAATATTTGGTTATAAAGCATTTGTGCTATTGCAGTTAGAAATTTTTCTTCTTACCTACTGAATATACCATAAACAAAACAGATATACTTAATCCCTTTCCTTCTTGTCCCCATTGGACAAGAAGACTGGTCAGTAGGTGTTCTGTCCATAGCTACATTTAACACAGTGAAAGACTGCCATCTTGTCCAGCTTTGTTTTTTTTTTTTTTTTTTTTTCCTAGATAGACACAGCCAGATCCTTCAACCTTTTGTCCAAGCTCGTTTTCTATACCTTTTGTTGATTTTTTTTTCAGTCTTTCTTACTGTTAAGAGGTGCTGTCATAAAGAGCATGTGGCATTATAGCTGAAGTCTCACCAACCACTGAGTAAGGTACAATGATTACTACAGATATCTTATATATGGACAAGTTTTCAGCACTTTCCAAGAACATTTCTGCTCTTTGAACAAGTATTTAATATTTTTCAGACACATCTCAACTTTTGCTACTGCATTTGAAAATTTTTAGTACTAGTATTGTCACATTTCTGAATATTTGATTTTCTTTTTAAATTTTCTACCTGCAGCGTCTGTACCATTACTGAATTTGATTTTGTACCATTGCTCTGAACTGCCATTCTGCTTCACAAAGCAGTTGAGATCCCTGTGCTGAATTGATCTGAAAATGATATATGAGTACTTTTTCCATACTCTAAATTACAATTAAATTATTAATGAGGCAGGTCTATGACAAATACTTGTTTGCCCCACTTAAAACTGCCTTCCAGTTTGACAGTGAAAAATTCGACCTGATATCTACTTCTAGCTGGCAGATGGGACGTTCATTTCCATTAAAAAAAGAAATTGCTAAACATTAGCTCATGAATAAATAATGCCATACTGGATAAAGAAATTAAGAAATGCAGTACAAGGAACAATTTTTTTGTCAGTATTCCCAAACATTTACACTGGATTTTTGAGCATCAATATGTAAAACCATATGCCTACACTTAAAATCTTAGTTTAATTCACAATTGTAAATAGAGTTACTTATCTTAACAAATACTTTTTAAAATGAAATCATGAATCATTGACTGTAGCACTTACAGTCAATGGCAAGAGAGAATCTGATATAGCAAGTATTTCCAGAGATGAGACATAAAACTTCAGAGCTCTGATTGATATTTGCAAAGTTAATAATGCAGTCATCAGTATTAACACATATGTAGCCTAGAGATTAAAGACTAGCCTCATTTCATCTTTCCCTATTTTTACTTTTTTTTGGTGAAGCATNTTTTTTTGGTGAAGCATATATCGCTTTGCATATATATTTTCTTCAGGGTAAAATCTAAAGGTTTGGAACGTTTATAATATACAATAAATTAATCACAGACAAGTACGTTCCTGGACAAAGTACGCCCAGGTATCAGGATTTAATGGACATCTACCCCTTTAAATTCTAATGAGTTAACTGCACAAAATTATGTTCTCAATACTGGCATAACAAAAGAAAACAAAACAAAAAAACAAAGATAGCATTAAATGTGCACATTTCTGTTAAAGGAACATCCTAGAAGTTTTAAGATGGAAACCTTATAGGCAGAAGAAAGGTCGTCACTCCTACAGCAGAGAATGAGGGGCCATATCGAATATCTTTTTACTGCCCTGAGTATTTTGTATTTAATATATCAGATCATTTGTTTTGAATGTGTTGAGCTTTTTTTTTTTTTTTTTTAGTTATCTTCAAATAGGACTTATGAGCTATCATGTTTTTTTGCCAGTCTTGGATAACTTGCAAATAACATTTAATCGCATTTGGCTGATCAAGACAATATTTAACAAACTTTCAAGAATGTCTTAATCATATGATGGGAAGAAGTGTTGGAATTAAAGCTTGCATTTTGTTATGAGATGAAGTTTTGGAGAAGGTATTAGGCTAATACTCTGACAAGAGCAAATTCCTTAGTTTCCTCTGGTTACTGCACTTTGGTACACTTTGTAGGAGGTTTTTGTGCTTGCAGACTAGATTCCTTCTGGAGAAAACTCTGTTGTGGAGAAGCTCTAAGGGTATCTCAAACGTGTTCAAATCCCAGTAGAGAAAGTCAGTCCAAACCAATGACTGGCTCCCTCTGGATAACACTGAACCACAGACTGAACCCAATCCAACGTCAGACTCCCCATTGCACACAATATACTTCTAGAGGCTTTGGCATCAGCTAATGTGATTTATTGTTCTGCTTTTAGTGCACCAAATGACTTGCTAGTACAGCACACTCAGTAATTCCTTTGTAGGGAAGCTTTTACAAATGCTGGTCTTCTGCTAAACTGTTCTTCCTGAGGATGTATGCTCGTTCTCTCAGTACAATTTTTCAGAGCTTCTGTCATAGCTGCTCATGAGCCAGCGTACAGAATAAAATGCAAGAAGTCAAACTTGTCAGCAGAACATGTGAGAGAAACTCTCTTGAGTTTGATAAGCAGGCAACTATACTAGCAGAAATTTTCTCCTCCTCCTATTTATGAAGACAAACTACTGCATTCCATGTCTCAGTAAGAGACGAAAGTCTGAGGCAAAACAGCTGAAGTGCAAACTTACTGGTCAGTGTATGCTCTTCTGTCATTCTTCCATGCCTGCTTTATTCTGCTGTATACATTTATACATTGTATTCACTACTCTAAAGCAGGGAACATCACACTGGCCTTTCCCCACACCCAACACTCAATTCCTAAAATGGAAACGTGGGTAGATAACCAAGTCAGCTGGAAATGAATGCAAAGAGATTACAGTACCTTCATTCTTCTTTGTCTCTTATGGAAGATAAAAGATTGAGGATTGGGATCTGTGGCCATGGATGCTTTTTTGAAGTGTAAATGAGAGCTGGCTAACAGGGAGATATATGAGCTGTCAGCAGGTAAGAAAAGGCCCAAGTGATGGAAAGCCTAGGTTTTTTGTCAACTCTGCCATAAATCTCATGCTTTATAACAGATTGTGAAAGGTTCCCTTTGAAAAGTAAAAGATTGAATATCATAAAAAAAAAAAATCTGTTATGCATGAGTGTCCTTTTATTGAATAGAGAAGCTCTGAAATCAACTAATTTAAAAGTAACAGGAATTCAGACTGACCCAGTTAAATGTTTTTTTAGAAAATAATGTTTATATGATATATTGATCAAATGTGGGATAGTATTTCTGTTTTGATAATCTGACAGATGGAAAAAAAGATGGCTTATTTGAGTCACAGAAAGGTTATTCCAAAGGATTTCAAATACAGCACAGGAAGCAGTAGCTTGAAATGTTAACAGATCACTAAACTGTAAATACTTCAGACCTTCAGAGGAAAAAGCAATCTTAAACCTATCTAAAACCATGTAGTCAAAGAAGACAGATATTTTGCTATTTACAAAGGGATAAAAGATTGTCAAGAATTGTCTTTGGAAGAGAAGTGGTGTACAGGTGAATCCAAGAATCAGTGTCCTTTGCCCCCTCAAAGCATTGCTCTATTGGACTGACACTGCTACTTAAAAGATGTATTTTAAGAGAAATCTGAATGGGAAGAGAGTTAGGTGAATATGAAGCACGAAACCCTTCTGAAAGTAATTCAAGAGCTAATAGAGCCTAAGTCTTATTAAGAAAAGTCAGTAATATTTAATATTTGACGTGTTTAGGCCACTTTTGCAAAACAAGAACATAAGCTTCTGAGGGATTTAGGATCTTTTGAAAACTATATCCATCCAAGGAAGTGAGGAAGAAAGAGGTCTGTCATTATCCCATTCTACAACTTATTTGTCAGTTTGGTTCAAAAGCACTGGAATGACGAGGCAGTGTGTGCCTCTTTTACGTCCGTGAGGCATTTGATGCGCAGAACCAGAGCTCTGTCTATCAAGCTTCATGGTTGAGAGAATGTTAATGGTGCTTATGTAGTAAACTATTAATCTCTCCCCTTTCTTCAGCAAAAAAAATGAAGGGTGAGAGGGAAGAAGACTGGCATGTAAGGGATAATAAGGCAAAGAAACACAGGATTATACATGTTTTTTTTTTTGTTTGTTTGTTTTTTCTGCAGCTAGCATAAGCCTAACTGAGCACAAAATCACAAAAGGAATTCAGTGGGTACAACCACACCATCTCTGGATTACTGGCCAGAATTCAATCTCAAAATATGAACTGTCCATATGCAATGAACGAATAGGCTGTCCAGAGAGGTTGTGGAGTCTCCTCTGGAGGTATTCCAGACCTGCCTGGACGCCTACCAGTGCGACCTGCTGTAGGGAACCTGCTTTTGAAGGGGGGGTTGGACTAGATGATCTCCTGAACTCCCTTCCAACCCCTACAATTCTGTGATTCTGTGAACCAGCCTCATATGTAGCTGCAGGACACTCTTCAGGGACGTAGGACCTCACGTGCCTAACCGGACCTGGTAACTTAACCTATTATTAAGTCTGTTAAAATAGTGTCAGCCTGACCCTAGTAAGCTGTTGACAAACTGCACGCAAACATATAAACTATGCAAATCAGGCCATCCCCAGACTAAATTCTTAACTAGTAGTGCACACATGGCCAAAATGAAGGACCCGTTGCCACTCTGAAGAGTTTCAATAAATCACATCCCACAGATGTTACTTAGATTTCCTCAAAGGAAAGGACAAATCCTTGCACTTTTATCTAGGTTACTCATACCATACTACTGAAGATGATTCCTCACCCAGTGCCCTTCCATACCTTAAACCCAAATAGCAGCTGTTTCTGCATGAGGTAAAAATTCTACGATGTCTGTGTTATATTAATATATAACTTTTAAAGAGAAGAACATGTTCTTCATTTTTTCTGGGCCAGATCATGGGACTAAACTGGAAAATTTAAGACACTGAATTCAACCCTTTGCAGTTACAAGCATGCTACCTCATATCTCATAGACTACAAAACACTTCTGAGAATATTACAATTAGTATAAGAGCTATAGCAAATTACCAACCTCGTTTAGTTGGCTTTAAGAACAGACAACAAGAAACTAAGTGAAACACCAATGTCCTGGGCTCCAATAATAGCAGAAATTCTGCTATTACCTTAAATTCTGTTATGACACTAAGAAATGAATCTACTCCTTGCTTCTGAGGCAGGTAAACAATATAGAATAGCCCAACTCCAAACCATGCAACCATCCCTGCACTTTCAACAAACTACCTTGCTTCCCCTCCCCAGTGCGCAGATGTACAGCACATCTGGCACAGCAAAGGACAACCCCAATCACTATGGTCTTAGCCTTCAGTTTTAAGAGGAAAATAGCTGAAAATATGTTCCTTTTAATTGAAAACATGAAGTGATATCAAACATAGAATGTTAACAGCACTATTCAACATAAATACAACTCATCTAAATGTAACATGTGGCAAGGATTTATCCAAACGATTAAGTAATATTGCTAGTGATGAAAATGAGGAATTAGGTTGCAGTTACAGTATCATTGACAAGGTGGAAATGTCATGGTACAAAAGGGAGATGTTACTATGGTATATTCCATTAATTTGATTTTAAACTGAGGACAGTGATAGACTACAGAGAACAATATTTACTGCAACTTAATTTTACGTTTATAAAATTAGCACACACTATGGAGTGCTACATGTTTGAGCCAACACTTTCAGATCTCTTGCCATGAGTTTTTAAAATCAATGAGCAACGCTTTTGAAAAGAATACACAAATTATTGTGCTTTGTTTTTGTTACCTTTAAATTTGTCATTAAAAAAAAATAACACTTTTAAAAGCATTATTAAAAAAATCACTTATACTTTTACAACAAGAAAAGATGAATTCCTGCAATTTTTACTTTAATAAATAAATAGTCTTTTGGGAAATTGTAGTCTTTTTTCACCACGGCATATAGATTTAAATTGTACTTGCTTTACAGTTGCAGCAATTCACATCTGATGACAAATTTGAGAGAAGTGTCTGTTAACTCTCTTAATAAACAGAATTTGTTCAAACTGCAGATGCTTAAATACAGTTTCTACCCTGAAGCTGGCAGGCCGTTGACAGATGTGTCTTTGCATTAGTTTCACTAATATAGACACTTCTTCTGAGGCTTTATGCACTGCTTAGTTGTAGATGTTGTGTAGGTTTGACAGATCATGTGCAAGATCTTCTGCCATTTGCTTCAGTTCAGTTCAGCAGGCATCTTACATCCAAAGGCAACAGGCAGACAACTTCCATCTTTGATTACACATATGCAATGTGTACATGTGCCAAAGCTGACTATGACTGGCGTGTGACTTGATTCTATGGTGCACTGGCATAAAACTACTTCTTTATTAAACTAGTCAGGTACTCACAATTTTTAGTATCTGCTGAATGAGCTAATTTGAATCTAAACTCTACTAAGACTTCATGCCCTCATGGAAATCACCACTATGGCATTGTGCTCTGGGGAATCCTCCCAAACAGGGCTGCAGGACAGTCTCAAAGGTAGTGCTAGGGAGGTAATTTCCACTGAGAGCTCAAGTGGCACAAAGCTCACAAAAGGAGAAAAATGGGTATCTTTCCTAATAACAATTCTAGATGGATGGCACCCATTACTCTTTTGGTGCTGGTAACCTGTATCTCAGAATTTTTCCTTGACACAGCTGCATGTGATCACTCACACGACTGCACACTACATAAGAACCATCAAAGAAAACAAAATGCAAAGCAATGCTTTTACTTAGGATGAATAGCAATCCACAATCTGTGTCAATTCTAATGTTCATGACAATGGAGGCAATGACTACTACAGACAGTAAAGGAAAACATAATGTTATCTCAACATTAAATGTGCCATCACTGAAAGCAATATTTTCTGGATACTTATTATTAGATGATTAGCAGGCAGATTATTTTTCATTCTTTCACTTATACTAGATTGGATAAAACATTGTAATAATTTCCTACAAAAGGGACATTAAGGAACATAAAATTATATTTACAGCAGCAGTTGTAAAAAGTAGAGACACCATTTCATCATCTTATTCATAATTTCCATAATCATTCCCTTGAAATGCAATAATATATTTTTAATGGAAGGAGGACATGAATTATGAAAACGCATCACCTGGAGGACAAAGCGTCATTTCAGTGCAGTCTTTAGAAAGAGATCAATTTTATTCCTACTTTTTTAGGCTCACTGATTGTATAAGGATGAACCTTTTTGATAAACTGTGATAAAAAGAAGTCTGTGAAACATGCACATGAACACAGGAACACCCTTATCACCTGCAGCATTTATGAATAGAGACAAAGACATAACCCTGAAACAAGAACTATTAAAAACGTGATGGGATATTCATCCATGCAAAAAATATTCCTGTACACACTCCATTTCCCTAAGGTAGAGAAAGATCAATCTTTCTTTCCCATTTTCTTCCTTTACGTTCAACACTGTCTTCTCCTCCTGAGTGAGCTGTTTCATAACGTTTCCTGCACTAAACGTCACTTTTCTGAATGATGTGTCTGATCCCCTCTGACTTTTCCTTTTAACAAGTAGCCAAATAGGTGCTCTCCAGTTGGGAGGCACAAAAGGGTACACAGTTTACAAATGAGAACTGGACACTGTAAAAATAATAAAAAAAAAGTCATAGTTCAAAAAATATTTAAATATTAATTAAACATTTTCATTTGATAATTAGTAGGATAATCCAAAAATGATCTTGCATTTAAACTTAAGTATAACAACAGCATGTTGTTGTAACACAAATCTGCAGTTGAAACAAGTTGAAACAAAAAGGTTTAAACTTTGTCAATAGTGCCACTGCGTATATATTAGCTTTCAGATTTTCATTTTCCTTGCATGTGTCTGCCAGCACTCCACAGAATCATAGAATCATACAATGGCTTGGGCTGGAAGGGACCTCAGAGATCATCTAGGTCCAACCCCCCTGCCGTGGACAGGGCTGCCAGCCACTAGCTCACTAGATCAAACTGCCCAGGAACCCATCCAGCCTGGCCTTGAACACAGCCAGGGATGGGGCAGCCACAACTTCTCTGGGCAGCCTGTTCCAGCGCCTCACCACTCTCTCAGGGAAGAATTTCTTCCTGATGTCCAACCTAAACCTCCCCTCTTCCAGTTTTAGCCCATTCCCCCTTGTCCTAACATTATCCACCCGTTCAAAAAGTCGGTCCCCCTCCTGCCTGTAAGCTCCTTTCAAGTATTGGAAGGCCGCAGTGAGGTCTCCCCGGAGCCTTCTCTTTTCCAAGCTGAACAATCCCAACTCCCTCAACCTTTCCTCATAGGAGAGGTGCTCCAGCCCTCTGACCATTTTGGTGGCCCTCCTCTGGACCCGCTCCAACAGCTCCACATCCCCTCTGTACTGGGGGCCCCAGGCCTGGACACAGCACTCCAGGTGAGGTCTCACAAGGGCAGAGTAGAGGGGGACGATCCCCTCCCTCTCCCTGCTGGCCACCCCTCTCTTAGTGCAGCCCAGGATGCCATTGGCCTTCCTGGCTGCAAGAGCGCACTGCCGGCTCATGGCCAGCTTTTCGTCAGTGCTCCATGTTCCAGAAAAATGTCCACCTCATTCATTTAGACTTTGAAGTACTTTGAGACATGGACTACTTTATGTTTGGTGACTGCATTCTAATACGAACAGTATAGCTCATTACTGTTTGGGATCGGGGCAAAATGGTAACAATCAAGTGGGTTAAGCAATGAACAGTGACATACAACCCCCTTGTTTCCATGTCTTGACTAATGAATACTTCCTGTGTTCAAACTCTGATGTAAAGGCTTTTAAACAATCAGCACTTTAGAGAATTTATCTTCATCTATTATTGCACAAAGTATACAATCCATACTAAATCTGTATGTATCTATGAAATAAGTGAACTGAATCATTTGCCCTCAGTTTCACTGTGCTGCCCATTACTTTACAGTATTATAAGTACTCTCCAATATCTAGTAGGACCCAACAATTTGTAACCTCTGAGCAACATTCTTCAACATGCTGTTCCAAGCCCTCTACATGAAACAAGCATCCGTGCTACTCTTTCTCACTCTGTTAATCCTGCATTAGGGGATTATGTTGATATGGAGTGCCAAAGCCATAAGTACAGTTCTCCCTTCAAACTTCAGAGAATGATCTTCAAGCAGTAACAGCAATAGCAAGTACTTAATATCTGCACAAATTGGTAAAGCCGCAGAAAGTGCTTACAATGAGGGCCCTGGTCAGTATAACCAGACAATTCTGTAGTTGAAAATCACTACAAAATATCAAACATAGAGGAACAAATCTGCTTTATTCTATCCAGCCTGCACGACAGAATCACTTATGTATTCACAGATAAGGGAACATCAAAGGTAAAAATTACTAAAGAATGGCAGCTCTCCAAGAGCTGATACAAATGAGATACTGACCCTGCAACTGACAAAATGGACTCACATAAAAGAATAGCCAAGGACATGTTAAATTATGAGTGCTTTTTTGTGAACCAAGACTACTTCCTCTCAATCATTAACAACAGATCAATACTCAAATCAGAAATCTTACTTCTCAAGGAGAAGGAATACTGCAGAAATCACAGAAATCATAGAATTCTTTGCGATGGAAGGGACCTCTAAAGGCCATCTAGTCCAACTCCCCTGCAGCGAACAGGGACATCTACAGCTGGATAAGGTTGCTCAGATCCCTGTCAAGCCTGACCCTGAATGTCTCCAGGGATGGGGCATCCAACCCCTCTCTGGGCATCCTGTTCCAGTGCTTCACCACCCTTACCGTAAAAACCTTTTTTCTTAAATCCAATCTAAATAGCAAATCTAAATCCTGTTGACATCAGCCCTTTATTATTCAAAATTGTCTACCCCAGCTAAAACCAGTACATGTCATTTGACCCTGCAGAAACAGTCTGTAGCACTTGCCTAACTTCTTGATAATACTCCCTATCCAAAACAAACCAGAAAAAAAAAAAAAAAAAAAAAAAAAAAAAAGGATTTGTGAATCCTTTCGGTTTGGAAGAGATAAAAGACGTACATAAACATTGGGACACAAGATCGCCTACAGAATCAAAACTGGCTAAAAAAAACCCACACTGGTCAAAAGTGACAGCTAAATCACACAATTACAAATCTGGTGTCTGCTGTGTCTCAGAAGACATATGCAGTAGCTCATGTGCTACATGAGCTGGTGTTGTATTAATAGAAAAGAAAATGCTTTTCATTTTCTAAGAATTGGTAGTAGCTATCTTATTGGCAATTCATTACTATATAAAACATGAAGGGCCATTCAAATGTTGAACAAGAATTTGTTGTGTACTTTTTGTTAATCTCACTAAGACTGTGATCTGAATTCCTCTATTTCCAGGCAAAGCAATGAATCAAATAACCCTTGTTTTAGACAGCAGACTTTCTTTGGGACTTTTCAGCAAAATGTGCACAAAGACTACATAGAGAGGTACTGCTAATGAGTGTGTCAGCCCTCACGCTGATTGTCAGCTCTAGAAATGCATACCGAAAAAAAGAAGAAAAAAAAAAAAAAAAAGCAAATACTTCTTACCATGAAACCCTCAGTGTACTGAAACTGAGCTCTGGAACTGTCTTCTGCTGTGGGACTCAGGGGCTTAGGATCAGACATAGAGCGTTGCATCATCTTTGCCGCCTTTGGGCTTGATGGAGGAACCTTGGCAATGTCAGCATGCAGCATCTTCTGAGGGCTGATGTCATCAGTGATGGGTTTTTCATAGGGTACAAATGCTGACTCTATAACTTTGCTTGGTGAAACAGGTGAAATGGGTGAATAGAGAACTTTGGGAGATTTGGGAGGGGAAGGGACTACCTGCAGTGTGGATTCTGGTCGAAGGTGAGATGAGTAGCCTATTTCTAATGGTGTTGGGCGTTTTTTATCTTTCTGAGGAGATGAAGCTGACAAATATTGGGGACTTTGAGTATCTGACTCTGTCTCTGTTTGACATCCCAAACTTTCTCCTTTGTATGTCTTTTCTGGAGCTGAAATGTGTTTTATGATTTCAACCTTAGCATCCAATCGAGCCCTGATTGAAGGTGTTCTTATTGTTCCTACAGGTTCTGTCTGTACTGAAATCTCTGCTACTGTCTGAACTGCAATACTAGATACTTTGGAGAATTGTTTAGCTTTGTCTGCCTCTGTGGTACTCTCACTGTATTTTCCTACACGAGGCTTTCTTCTCGATCTGCTAGAAGGATCCCATTCATCTTGATCTTCATCATCTGTCTGAACACTTGTATCAACACTCTTCTTAGTTCTCCGTCTCCTGTTTGTGTAACCTCTGTCTGCTCCATCTTCATCATCAGTTTGCACTCCACTGTCCACTATCTTTCTGAAGCATCTGGGCTCTTCTTCAAGAGTCTCCTCCAGCTCCTCATATGGTCCACGTAATTTTGGCATTGAACTTCTCTTTTTCAGCTGCTTCTCCTCTCTAACATCAATATCCTTAAGAGACATTTCTGAAACAGAGCTTAGGATACCAGACCTAGGTATATATTGGGTAATGCCATCTGACTGAACCGTATACCATGTTTGGCTTTGTGGAATTTCAATACCCAGCACTCCTGAAGCTGTAGTGGTTGCATCATCAGTAGGCCAAAACTGGCCATTTTCTGTGCTTGCATACTGTCCTTCCAAAAGTGCTTGATCTGTGGTTGTTTGTGGTGAGCCAGTTCCTGAAGGGTCATAACCATATTGATATATTTGCCTTATTTTTTGTTCCTCTAACTGTTGGTGGAGCTGTTGTTGAAGTTGTTGGAATTGTTCAAGTTGCAACTGCTGCTGGGCTAATGTCTCTTGCCTCATCATAAACTGAGCTTGCCGTTCTTCCTCTTGCTGAAATAAGAGATGATGTTTCATGGATTGCAACTCCTCAAGCTTTTTTTGCACCATAAACTTCTCTTGTTCTCTAAATCTTTGAATTTCCTGACGTTCCCATTCCAGCTCTTCAGCAAAGCGCTGTTGCTTGATTTTCTCAAGCTCGAGAAGTTCACGCTCCAAATCAAGCTGCTGCTGTTTGCCTTCTTCAGGGGCAATGAGAAGAGCAACCTCATCTTCGATTACATCTGTATAAACTTCAGATGCTGTAGCAGGTATCAAGCTGGTTGGCTCAGTGGCTATAGTTTCTAGAGTAAGAGGTGGTAACCCTGTCTCAATATCAAGGCCAGTAATTGCATCTTTTTCAGCCGCCACTGTTGTCAAGAAACTGTATGATCTAGGGAGCGGTTGATTCTGTTGCAAAGTCGATAATGAGGGCAGTGAGTCAATTGTTTGGAGAGGAGGTAAATCTCTGACAGTTGTACTGAAAATAGAACCGGGTTGAGTAGTAATGGCAAATGTAGACGGGATTGGAGTTGCTACTGAAGAATAAACGACACCATTGGATGATCTTAAAACACTTCCAGCGCCAAATGGGGAACTCAGAGACGATACCATTCTTGCTTGGGAATACTGTGGTGTACTGATCCCGATGCCAGAAATTACCTGCCGAGTCTCTGGGTAAGGACCAGTGGTCTTGCTTGAGTAATCCATAACCTCACCTGAAATTATAGGGCAAAGTTACAGTCCAGTCCCACAAAAGAATGCTGCTTTGCGGATTCTGAAAGTCATCCCATCTTGATGAATTAAATGGGAAGGGGAAACTGCATGCAAATCTTCAGGTTACTGATCTACTTTAGATGTGAAGGGAATAGCATTTCTGAACATGCAGGCACATGCAGGCACCTCTGTGCAAAACACATATGTAAAATGAAGAAACAAAATACATGTGTATCCAGAATAATTTGTCACACTGTCCAAAAGAAAACAAAACAACAGAAGGAGGGGAAAAATAATATATAAAAAACGTCATCCTGAAATGAGGTGAGGAACATCATAATTATATTTCAAAGAAAGATCTGCAGCTGTGTCATACTGACCTGTAGTAACTCTTCCAGAGGTAAGATCTACTGCTGCATCAGTTGCCCCAACTCGATAATCAAAGCTATTCTTGCTTTTGTATGCAAACAGTCCAGCTTCTGATAAATTTGTGTCAGACATAGATGGTTTCATACCTCCCATTCCTCGGTAGCTGTATGACCCCGAACGATCATATTGATAATGGTCATCTCTGTAACCAAAGCGATCTTCAGGAAGCGTAGTTGGAGGCTGCTGTGCTGTACAGCTCCTACCAAATGGCAGTTTATACACCATATCACAGCAGACAGCTCTTCTCCCTGCAGTCAGATCCACGGGCTTTTCATCATCTTCTATTACTGTAGTTACGACACCTGAAGTAGTTTCATCCATTGTTACTACTGTTCTGTGGGATTTTGCAGTGCTAAGGTCAACTGCTCCACTCTCCATTGGCTCCTGAGAAGTGGATAGATCAGTCCAACCATTTGTAACACCAACAGGTGGCACAGTTACAGGCTTTGTAGTAGCCCATGTCACTGCTTGTGTTGAAGTACCTAGGGATAAATTTATTGGCACTTCATCTCTACTTGCAGAGAATGCCTGGCTGCCTGTTACTCTGTATGCAGGCTCAAACTGTTTTGATGTTGTTAGCTGCAGAGGAGTTGTCATTGCATGTCCCAGATCCACAAGGCTGTCTGTACTGGCAGAGTAGCTTATAGTGGCAGTGCAGGTCATGACAGTTCCTGTCTCAGTGACTACAGACAGAGAAGGATCTGCAATACATGCAGTGCTAAGATTTATTATAGCAGGCTGGACAGTACTTACTGGCCGCCCAGATG
Source organism: Alectura lathami (assembly GCA_013399715.1). Taxonomy (NCBI): domain Eukaryota; kingdom Metazoa; phylum Chordata; class Aves; order Galliformes; family Megapodiidae; genus Alectura; species Alectura lathami. Next base: position 31,549 of record VXAV01004791.1, read on the forward strand.
TATCACTTGCTGGCATTTGCCTTCTCACGTCCATGGAAACAGCAGACAGATCCATACAGCTGTCTCTCATTTCAATATCCATCTTAGTTAAAGTGCGAAGATCAATGACATCACCCAAAGGATGGAATCTTCCATTCTCTCGGTACCTGGGTTGATCTGCTATATGTATTGGCTCTGGAGGTATGGTAATAGCAACACTACCTAAACCAACACTGGGCACTGGGCCCTTCACTACAGACACTGTGGGCTTGGCTACCTCTGTTGCTACTGCTTCTGATTTTGAACTCAGGACTTTTTCAAAAGCTGAATGTGTTGTGACAGGAGTAGCTTGCAGTGCACCTGAAATGTATATACTCTGATCTGCCATACTTTGAATTTCCATTGTTTTCATGGATGGTGCAAAAATTGGTTGCATAGGCTGGGGAATCTGTTCTTTAGAAGGTGCTTCTAAAGGCCAGCTGGTAACTGCCTGACTAGTGATAGCTTCTGTGGGAGTTCCAGGCTCAGATGGCAATGTGATGACAACATAGGTTTCCTGTGAGGGTTTTGTCAACCTTGGTGAAGATTTGTTAGAGTGTGGAGACAAGGGGGATGTGGGAGATGCTATTTTGTATTCAGCCGGAGAGACCAAATTCAAAGTCATACTTGAAGTCAATGACAAACCTATTGGTTTGGCCTGCGTTTCTGCTGGCTTATGAACAGCTATTGGGAGTGGAGGAACTGCTGGTTTAGGAGCAATTGGAGGTTTAGTTACTTCAGCGGGCCTGTGACTGAAAACGAGCCCTGCTGGAATGGAGGATGGCTTGGGTGGTACAGGAGGTGGTGTTGGGGTGTATGCTTTTGTGATAGGTACCACATGATTCTTTAATACAGCTGTGGAATCTGGTGTTGCAGCACTTGTGACTGAAGGTACCATTGTGGGAGCTGTTGCCACTGGAGCCTTAATCTGTGACTTCTTTTTGGGATAAATGGCTGGTTTGGGTAAAATAGGTGGAGGTAATGGTGGAGGAGGAGGGGGAGGGGGAGGGGGGG
>VXAV01004791.1:86920-98952 GCA_013399715.1 Alectura lathami
CTAACTACTTATTGGTTTTCTGACATTGTGAATTTTGTTTTCCATCTTAGCAACTAACTGGAACATTGTGGACACATAAATTTATTTTGCCAAAACAGTATTGAAAATGCTCATCCTACTCATTAAGAAATAGACCATTTTCCTGATTTACCCCTAAAATTATTCCACTTCCATTCTACTTTTAGTAACCATTTTGGTGCCCATTTTCAGCATATGAAACCTAAGTTTCTTGAGTTTATGCCTAATACACATTGTAATTTGGCACTGCCTCACTTGGCTGACCTATTATCTTCCTATAACCATCCAGCACAATATGTGCTTTCTGAAAATGGTTCATAGGAAAATGCAAGGGATACAAGAAAGGAGAAGTGCTTAAAAGACATTCCTCTGTCTTATTCGTACAGCTTTTCATTTTACTTAATCACGGTATGCGTTCTTCTTTCAGCAGTGCCTCACTTGCTGTATTTTTCAGGAAGTAAAATAAATGGTTAGGTACTAAAATAACAAAAAAACACTGACATGATTTTTCACTGAGTTTTGAAAAAAAATAATATTCTTTAGTGCAATCAAGAATTTCTGGAGAGGATGCAGTAGAGCAGAGATACCTCCCTGCAGCATGTTACTTGAGGGCCAGAAGAACAAAAAAATACACTGACATGATGAATTACTTATTATTTCAGGGCAGGCATAGGGGACATGAATGTTTTTTTTTTACTGAACTCCCACAACACATTTCCCTGCAGCACACAGGGTCTAAGCAGTCCCTCACTGAGGGGTTGTAACAGCATTTCATTGATTTGCTCATACCAGAATTTGTGGCCAAGGTACTGCTAAGTTCAGGAGGTGCCTGCCCACACACAGCCACAGAGGTCATGTGTGATTATCTTGGACTCAGAAAGATTGAAGCATCACCCTCATAAAATCAGAAGTGATGGCTCTCCCAAACATTGCTTAGGATTTACTCCGGCTGCCCAGTAAATATTTCTGAAGAACGTGTGTATGGGAAGATGGGGAGGACATTGCTGTCTCCTCCATGCCTGTAACTGCTCTGCCCAACTGGAAAGCTGACACAGCAATGACTTCTAAATATGAAAATCTATTTCTGCTGCATTTAACTTTGTGAAGGTTTTGAGGTAAGTCAGCAGAAGGACCAAAATGCTGAAGGATGCAGACGTGGTGAAGACAAGACTCAACCTAGAGAAGCATTTGGACAGTCAGAAAAGAGAATGCAGACTATGGTTAACTATGAACAACACTGCTTCTTGATACTCAATTTCTATCATATTAAAGGAATAAGGATTTTGTGCATCTTCTGCAAAGAAAACAGACCCCATCAATGCTACCTGATCTATCCTCTGGTAATGGAAACAACTTTCAAGCATCCAAATTCCTACTCAAGCTTTGCAGGACTGGGACCTTGACTATTTTTACCAGACAGAGTGTAGAAAGACCAGAGGGAGGCCAACACTATGCAGTAACAAATGACATATTCACTCTGCAGGTTTACACTGTGAGGAAGGATAGGCATGTGGTTTAAACAGGATTAGAAATCATAGCCATATTTACGTCAGTTTATGACCTGCATTGGAAGGTTAAGATGATTGGCTTGACACAGTATCACCTATACAGAATTAACATTTCGTATGAAAAAAATATGCTCTCATGGCATAGATGAACAGTGCTTACACAGTGCAGGACTGTGGGCAGCATACCTGTCCATATAATACTGAATAACACTGAGGGAAATAACTGAGCACATGCAAGAAATCCAGCAAACCAACTGTAGGAATTCAGAAGTCAGTGGCATAACAAAGGAAGTGGGTATTTTTTACTTCATAAATATTTAGCTTATGTAAATTTAATGTAAGATGGAAATATTAGTTAATATGTATTACCAATAAAAAATGCCAATGCTATTAACAGACTTTTTAAACCAATCTTAGTGGTGTTTGGTGGAACAACAACAGGCCATTGGCATAAATTCAAATGCAGGAAATTCTATATCATTACGAAAAAAAAAATAGTTCTTTTACTATCAGCATTGTTGAATGCTGGGAGAGGCTCCCCAGAGACACTGTGGGGTCTCCATCCTCGGAGACAGTCAAAACCTTAACGGATATGGCCTTGACCACCTGCTTTAGATGACCCTGCTAGAGCACTCAGGTGGACAAGAAGACCTCCAGAGGTTCTTTCCAGCCTCAGCAATTCTGTGATTCTGTGTGAGAAGATATCTAACACACCGATTAAAAAGACTCAGTCCTACAAACCCTTATGCTATCACTGTTTTTTGTTTTGTTTTTTGTTTTGTTTTTCCCCCAAACATAACTGAACCTAGAGAATTCAAGCAAAGCACTTATATTCAATGAATTACTTACAGATGTTAATTTTTTACAGGGTGAAGAGACATTTGGGAGTTCTAAAGAAGTCTTGAAAATAATGTGATAACTGACTTACAAAAGAATTTCTCTAAGGGAAACCCGCAAGTCCAGAAGTGTGACATACTGACTTTTTTTTGTAAAATACATTGTTCCCTTGCAACAGTGTAAATCAGAAGTAACTCCACAGAAGTCAGTTAAGATACTGAACTATGAAACTGGGTTAAGATCAGGCATCTTTCTGCCACGCAGAAAGTCTCTCTTTGCAACCCAATTCAGGGCACAATATAAAATGTGGATCTTCTAAAGACTTGGAAGCATACCTGGTCTATCTGTAGAAAATGCTAGCTAGGTATTAGGATCAGCTATGGGGTTTGTTTTCCAGCTGCTGGGTTTAAACAGGTTTGCAGTCCAGATAAGGAGATGGCTAAATACAGGCCTGGTGGGACAGGACTCAGTAGAGCAGGCCTCATGACACTGTTCTGCAGAGCTGGCTGAAGGACCAGCCTGAGTGAAATGAAGTTTTGCTGTTGCTGTGGTTCGGTGCTCAGAGGTGCCAGGCTGTGTCCTTAGATGGGAGATGACAACTGACTGGGGACTCTGCACTGGGTGGATGACTTCATGTGGAGGGACACCAGAGGCAAGGCTGGCCTGGCACCAACTTCCCTCCAGCATTACTCCCTCCTGTCTGATCTGAGTATCACCACGAAAAAGAACTAGGGAAGGATGGTTATCGTACGTATTTGTCACCTTGTTTTGTCATCTCTTTCTTATATTTACCACAACCAAAAGGATGATTGTTAGGGCAAAAATTAAGCTGGTATTTGCACATTTCCAAAAGTCTAACCCACCATTAGGTGTGCCAAAATAAACAGGAATTCAGCATCTAGTTTATTTATCATCAATCAATGGAAAAGGGCAGAAAACATGGTGTTTACAGATATGTAAGACCTCTATAAAATAATACTGATGTAAATTGTGTCACATCAGTTCTCAGGGAAAAAGCTGCTATGGAGAGATCAGAAGAAAAACCAAAACATCAATAACAAAACCATTAGACTTCTTCCACGCAGAAAAGAAAGAAGAAATAAAGAGCGCCCTACTTTGCCTACAGTTTTAAAAATGGAAAAGCCTTCCACCTTACCTAAAATCACAAGATAAACAGGAAAGAATATAAAATCAATGCTACAGAAATATTTATTTTATTTCATTTCGTACTTACATATACCCTTCAACGAATTATCTAATTCTTAAGGCACAGTGAATATTTGTTGTATGTTTCTTATCTGACCAATATGATGTGCAAGCAAGACTCATGGCCCTGTGACATGAATAATAACAATACTGAATGTCCGACTCAGTCCATCAAAGCAGTAATTTGGTCAGAATTAAAGAAATAAAAATCAGAATTCATAAAGCACTGAGAGAAAAGTAGAGAACACAGCTATATAGTCTATAAAATAGCCTTCATGTTTCTATATAGATTTCAGTTTAGCTCTCTGTTATTTAACACATGAAAGTCTTAAAAATGTGGTGTAAGTAACAGCTGTGGGGTCACTGAAGAGCTAGGGGCTATATTACATAAAAGCTGGCTATAAAATGAAACAGCAGGTCCTGATGTCCCTCGAGTACTTTTTATGAGTTATCTCTTAGGATTTTTAGACACCTGGACTCTTTTATCTGCCTGAGGAAGTATGAGCAACCTGAACTATGTGGTGTGTGTCTATCTTAGAGACCAAAAACTTCCAACTGTGAAACATCTACAGGAAAACAACAGTTGGGTTATGAGTGACTGAACAAATGCATATGCCAACAGGTAGGGTTGTTTTTTTTTTTAGTGTTTGGTTTTGTTTGTTTATTTGTTTCAATTTTAATTCCTTTCAAGAAGATTTTTTCACAAGTATGCATCAAAATTAATTTTTCCTCTTAGATTATGAGATTAACCAAAATGTGTCATATTGGCTATCCTCAGCAAATACAGAAGTTCGGACAAAAACAGAATTTAATTTTTATGGGTCTTGCTCATTTAAGTGGATTGAGGTTTACACCTAATGCACGCTAGTCACTGATAAACTCTTTTTCATTGTCGCTAACACATTATTTGTAGATGAGATGTGGGAGTATGACAAACAACTTTGCAGTGCTAAAAATACATGTTAAGGGACCTGACAGACTCCATGCCAGAATCCATGATTTAATAAAATAGCTTGCACTTCCTTGTATTAATGTTCCAAGGGGAATACAGTGCCATAATACAAATTCATTTTTCATACGTCCAACATCACTCCTTGCCAAGCACATTTCTTCTCTCAAGCTGACATGTTCTGTAAAGAACATCATAAGGGACTGTAAAAACCATTTGCAAGATTACATTTCTGCAATGAGCTTTCTACAGCCTTCATTCTAAATGACAACCAATGTGCATAAAGTTCTTCTTTGATTCAACCAAACAGCTTATTTTACAGCTCTAACACTGCTGGTTATCTGTGTGATTCAGCCACCTACCAAATTAAGCTTCACCAGTCAAGATCTATATCTTTGCTTCATTTTTTTCTTTTATCTTTTTGCTGATACAAAACTAAAAGACATCTTTACTGTCAAATCTACCTTTAAGTTTTACCTAAAGAAAAAGTGTAATTCTCCTGAGCATGGGATTACCTGTAGGTGAAACAGTCAATCAAGTGAGCAATAAAGGAGATTAATGTTCTTTCTGTCACACAGGTGAAGTTATCTTGCAATGTGAATATCTGGGCAAGTTTCAGCTTCTGCACAAACTTTCTATGCAAGTCAGATACTCTCTTGAGGCTTCAGAGGCTTTATACCAAATTAAGCAGAGTCACAGAGTGCTTCAAGGCACTGCAGTTCAACATATGATATCATTTAAATGGATCACCAGTCTTCGTGATCATGTAAATAGCACTGTACCAGGAAATTTCTGGACAGGCTGTGGCAGCTAGCCTGGGTCAGGTATGGATGTGACACTTCGTTTTGTAGGGGGAAATAATTCATTTCTAGGGGAGCACATCATTCCCTGGCATCAGGTCAAAGCACCTTCTGGACACTCTCAAATCACCTGTATGTGCATCTGAAAAACAGACCCAGAACCTATTCTTAATCTTTATGAAGCAATGAGGATTTTTGCCACATAAACTAATGGGCTGTAATTTCAAGTACAGACTTGCCAGTTTTTACACCGAGATGATATGCATGTAGCTCCCATCTAAAATCGCAATGCTGAGAACCCACCACCCAGGCCTGAAGCCTGAGGCCCACTCAGCATTCCCACACACCTCCTGTAGCTACAGCTTATAGTCTGAAGCACCCAGAGTATGAAACAAGCAGTGATGATTCACTGCAGCGGAGGAAATGCCCCACAAAAATGCAATTTCCCCACCAGCAGCAGCCTAACACCAAGGATCTTGACATATTGGAGGACTGAGTCCCACGCATATGGGTGATCTGGCCTCAACAGCAGAGATGCACCTTCCACGTGGCTTAGCTCTCACCCTTGTCCTGTGGCCAGCTTTGAAACATTCAGACACTGGATTTCTCAAAGCATGAAGGATTTACATGCACCAGCTTTCTGCACTGTAAAACCAAATAGCTCACACTTCCCCACTGTGATAATGCGCTGTGAAACCAAACTCAAACTGTTTCCAAGACATTCAGATGCTGGGTTCACCAGCAGAATGCAACTCCTTACATAAACAAAATTATTTTTTCCAACGCTGGAGAATGAAGCTATTTGACATTAATGCCAGGGAAACTTCCTATGAATGACTAGATTTTGCAAATTAGAGATTAATAAACTCCACTAAAACATGGCTATCACAAATTGTACTATATTTATTTGACAAGTTACAGCTCAGTAATCTAGCAGATACACTGTAGTACATTTTGTAAATGTAATTAAGCCTTAGTAGTATGAGACCTCACCACAGCATCTGCTATTAAATCCTTACTGTGAGCTGTTACTGATAGACAAGGATTTCTTTCCTCCCTCTCTTTTTTAGGAGATTATAACGTGAACTGCTTAATGAAGTACAGATTATCATTATTTTACTGAACATGATAATGACACAATATTTATACATAATTAATTTATCTCTGACCTTCCCATCCATCAAGAATCTGAGAAAATATGGGAAAAGAATGAGAAAAATAATTGGATTTTTTTTTTTTTTTTTTTTTTTTTTTTTTTTTTTTTTGCCATTTTTTAGGATGAAATGAAGGGAACCATGAGGAAAATACCCAATACCATCTGCAGGTTGCACAGGGATCACAGTGATGCTACCTATGGCTCCTGACAGCAGGCAGAGAACTCAAAACTGTGCAACAGTGCAAGGGGGAAACACAGCTGATAAGGAAGGCAAGCACGTGCAGCTGACCAATTCCTTGTCACAGCCCTATTTACAAAGTTGGCAGTATAAGAATATATGTGTGTTTTATTTATTTATTTATTTATTAATCATATGAGTATGCTCTGTGCTGTTCAATCCACTGGAATACCATAATCAACAAGCATGAGCATCCTCAACTCCAAATATCACGAAAGATAATTTAGATAAATTAAGAAGTTGAATTAAAACTTACGAATATCAAAATGAAGAAACCTAAAACTAGTTAATCTTAGAATCATAGAACGGTTTGGGTTGGAAGGGACCTTAAAGATCATATAGTTCCAACTCCCCTGCCATGGGCAGGGACACCTCCCACTAGACCAGGTTGCTCAGAGCCCCATCCAGCCTGGCCTTGAACACTGCCAGGGAGGGGGCATCCACAGCCTCTCTGGGCAACCTGCTCCAGTGTCTCACCACCCTCACAGGAAAGAATTTCTTCCTAAGATCCAGACTAAATCTCCCCTCTTCCAGTTTATGGCCATTGCCCCTCGTCCTGTTGCTACATGCCCTTCTAAAGAGTCCCTCCCCAGCTCTCCTGTAGGCCTCCTTCAGGTACTGGAAGGCCACTGTCAGGTCCCCCCAGAGCCTTCTGCTCTCCAGGCTGAACAACGCCAACTCTTTCAGCCTGCCTTCACAGGGAAGGTGTTCCAGCCCTCTGACCATCTTCGTGGCCCTCCTCTGGACCCCCTCCAACATCTCGATGTCCTTCTTGTGTTGGGGGCCCCAGAACTGGATGCAGCACTCCACGTGGGGTCTCACGAGAGCAGAGTAGAGGGGCAGAATCACCTCCCTCGCCCTGTTGGTCGCGCTTCTCGATGTAGCCCAGGATTAATATTTTTCTTTTTTACCTTGTGGACCTCCCACCACACTAGACTGGACTGGAACTGAAGACTGAAACTGCATGAAGAATATAAATATAAATAAACATAAATTCAGTCTTTTGACATTGGCAGCAAGATTTCCCTAGTGCTCCTCAGAACCTGAAAGATAGCTTTAGCATTCCCAAAAATTCTGTCATCCCAAACGTGTTTAATGGCTGTCATCCCTAATTCTCTAATGAGAGCTAGCAGTAAACTGAAGTTCTTGTTCTCCATTATACTTTAAAAACAGAGAGTAAATCTAAATCTATATGCATAAAGAGCTTGGTACTGAGATATAAACCTCACCCCATCAGATCTCAGAAAATGTTTATGAATAGCAGATAATATCAAACTATAATTAGTTTACTTAAAAATCTGTTAGGTGTTGAATGTGCCTTTAATAGTTTGCTCCACCTCTGGCTAAGTCCTCATTATGAACCAAGTCTTCTTGGTAGTGAGTTAAGAATATGTATCACAAACAAGTGTCACATTTAAGATATATAGAACACATTTATGGGAAGGTTTGCTCTCTGATTGGATTGCCAGGGAGTGAACAGACAAATAAAAAGTGATTTGTTCCAAAATGAACATCTTTTTCCAGGGCAGAGGCAAAATCAGGATGAGACCTGTTGATTTCCATGTAGCAGCTGACACTGTGCAAATATCCTGAGAGCTTTTTACCTGAAGGAAACAGAGGAAGAATTATGTGTAGTTAAACTCCAGAGCAAGCATCTATCAGCTGTGGGGCAGCTGTTTACATTTGAGCATCTGTCCCTAAGTACAGAAGCTATCCTGCCAGTTTTATATTTTCAGTAAAATATATTCTTAATGTTTGCCTTAATTTATAGTGATATCAGAGGTACTGTAAAACATAGTCCAGCTCTCAGTCAGTCAATCCCAACCAGAGGCACTGATCCAGTCTTTAGGATTCAGCACCCCAAAAACAAAAATAAAGATCTCCAACGTGCTGCATTGTGATCCTCCACTAAACTGCAAGGCATAATTTAAAAGTCTGTAAAGCGGAATGCTGGTTTTGAAGCCACATGTCTGAGCAGCAAGCATTAATCATAGTCTTCACTGCATTTAACAGGATAGTAGGAAGACCATCTGTATAGATGAAGGAAACTGCCTGCACAGCAGCTACCCCTGTGCTTCACCTTCCTGCCAGATCTCTCCTCCAGACTTCTTCATTAAGTCTCCTTGCTCTCTTATTTGCTTCTCTTAGCCAGTTATTTGGCCTTTTTGTAGGCTGTGAGTGGGCTAACCCCACCACCAGCAACACTGTTCTCCAGCTGAACAGTTCCTGGGCAGTTCCTTTACTCCTCAGCTCATCCCCAATTGTTCACGATGGAGAAAACAAATTGAAACAGGGTCAAGAAAACTCTTGCAAACATTTAAGGGATGGGAGAAGTGAGTGGAGCAGCACGGAGTTATTTGGTCATCTGCTTGCCCCAGCCTAGCTCAAAGAAAGGCAGAGGCTCACAGCTAGAAAAGGAGACAACACAAGCTCCTTCACCTCCAGAAGCAGCTCTGAGTCACTGATGCAGGCAACTGATCACCCACAAGGACTGTTTCCTTTAAAGGAAAGAAATTTTAAGATGGTCTTATATTCTTGAATTATCTTGTAACCGAAGCCAGTGGGCAATCCTGCACCAAAAGGCTTTTCTGACAAAAAAGGTAAATCAGTTCTTGAGGGCTTGATCTGATCCAGCTCAACAGGAATATAACGTTTTACATGTGCACAAAGATTTGCTTCCAACCCTACTTAGCTGAAGGGTACAATTTTCTCTATGTTAACTCTCTACATAGTTCCAGAACAGAGAGAAGCTGCTCATCACATTACTATCGGACAGAGTATGTCATAAAAGACAATAAAAAAAGTCTGTCAGGAAGAAAAACATGCAAACGTTAAAAAATTTCTCCTGTTTTAAAGCATGAAGATCACATATGAGGTTATGAAATGGATGTTTCTAGTCACCATCTGAATCGTGAACTTTGCAGACATAAGCAGCATAATAAAGAAGGAGGAGATGAGGAATTAATGTCAGCTTCTAAAATCCACATTGTTTCTTCTTGTCTTGATTTATATAGAAGTCTAAATACAATAATGTATGGATTCCCTTAATTGTAATTAACAGGGCAGAGGTTGTGATTCATCAGGGTATAATTACTGTATTTTTCCAGAAGAAGAAAATTGAGAATAACTTTGAAAGAACAGAAGAAAAAACATCACAAGTAAAACTGAACAGAAAGAATGTAGAGTACTATTGCAGTCAAAAATGAGAATACTAATTATACATCACTCAAATGCACGGGAAAGTCCAGTTATTACTCATTATTAACTAAAGGACGTCTTCATGAACAATCTAAAAAGCCAGCTGAAATTAATTTTTCTTAAAGGATTAAAGCTGCAAAAGCAATGGAAATACTTTTACCAGAACTGCAAACTGCCAAAGGCACATGATGTTCCAGAGCAATGCAGAGAAGGGAAACATGTCAGAAACATTTATTTTTGAACTCCTTATAAACAAGCCAAACTGGAATGCAGGATACCTTCAGTTTATCCCAGCACATGACGTTCACAATCCCTTCCCTTCTTTCAATTACTATACAACATTTGTAGTGATTGAATTAAATTATTTCAGATAAGTTAGCAAAGAATTCAAGTGTTAAAACTAGGCCCACTGAAATAATTATTTTTCAGCTGAAAAGATGCAAGAATACCCCATAATGTGTTCTGTAAACACTATTCCACTCTTCAATAATTAAATATTCGCGGGGCTACAGACAGAGACAGACCATCTCTGTAAGCCTAGGGATTCAGAGAGAGGAGATCAAAGCTCAAATTTCTGCTCAAAATATGGCTTAAAAGAGATCTGAATGTGGGATTCCCTCTGTCCAGGGGAATACCTAACTGCTTGATATTTGGGACTACAAAGTGGAGCAAATCAGCTCCAGCTCCTGAAGAACTTAATTTTTCAAAGTCAAACTTCCTGCATACATCATTCCAACACATTACTGATACTATTTCTAGGCTACTAAAATAAATAGTGTCACGGAACATACTCAAGCACAGGTCTGTAACTATCCATCCTGTTTTATCGTTAGCATGTTTGGTTTGATATTGAGCTGGGTCAAGAATTGGACAGTCTGGGGGAACAGTGTGTTGTTAGCCGGACCCTCTTCCCTGCAAGGCTACTGTCTTGCAGGAGGACAAGCAACTTTAGCTGTGGGGATGCAAGTGGTGACATGCAAGGCCAGCAAATGGGCCTCAAGCAGAGATACAGCCTGGGAGGCTACAGCATTCAGCAGCACCACATACAGCACATAACTGGATTTAATGCCACACCAGACATATTCACAGAGAAAGTGGCAAAAAGCGCCATAAATATTTTGCTGTTAAAAAGTTCACCAGCACTGAAGCATGGGGAATTTGGAAAACAATTGTGATGCAAATTTGTCCAGACTACAACTGCAAGCAGTAATCCTTAGCAGAAAGGGAGATGATCAGGAGAGCGTGATGCCTCCTAACTTCTCATTTTGAGGCAGCTTATGTACTCAAGAGTTTTCAGACTAAAAGAGTTACTAGAGAATAACTAGAGTTACTGGTTAATAGAGATGAAGCATAAAACTGGGGAGAAAAAAAATCAGGTACAAGAGGGTGGCCAAAGGAGAATTTGATATGGCATAGAATACCACACATGGGACTTCACCTAAGCTAAAAAAAATAAAAATAAAAATAAAAATAAAAAATAAAAAAGTCTTACAATTTGCAGAAGTTATATTATTTCCTAACAACAACAAGACTGTAACTCAGATTAGTGAGAATATAAAATACAGAAGGAATAATTACAACTACTTGAATCAACACTTGATAAAGCAAACTAAAATTTACCAGTCCAAGGAAGTTATCTAACAGAATGATCCTTACCACAAATGACAACAATTTTGCAAGAGAATGTATCCAAAAAGCTAAAAAAAAAACAACAGAAAACAAGAGCCCTCAGGCAGTAAGGCAGACAGTTCATAGCAGTAGCACAGCAAAAACAACACGCATAGTTGCATACACTGTCAAAACAAAAATAAGCCAAGAAAATGCCTAGAAGACACTTTTTTTTTTTTTTTTTTTTCAAANGAGAATATAAAATACAGAAGGAATAATTACAACTACTTGAATCAACACTTGATAAAGCAAACTAAAATTTACCAGTCCAAGGAAGTTATCTAACAGAATGATCCTTACCACAAATGACAACAATTTTGCAAGAGAATGTATCCAAAAAGCTAAAAAAAAAACAACAGAAAACAAGAGCCCTCAGGCAGTAAGGCAGACAGTTCATAGCAGTAGCACAGCAAAAACAACACGCATAGTCGCATACACTGTCAAAACAAAAATA
>VXAV01004791.1:133921-147085 GCA_013399715.1 Alectura lathami
AAAAAAAAAAAAAAAAAAAAAAAAAAAAACCTGCAGTAACTATTTTGCCTCTGCAACTTTTCAGTGATTGTAAGCACTGTAGACTTTCAAAAATCTAATAACCACAGAAGGACGTTGCTCTAAGGAAACTTCAGTTTCCAGAAACCTGACAATGTTGTCTGGGACAGAAAGAATGCATCTGTATGTATATTTATTTTTCCATAACTGATTTTTTTTTAAACACAAGTTTATATAATTCTATTTATTTATTTATATTTTCTTTTGAACTTACTAGTACAGTAGATAAATACATTTTCTATGAAAGAATNTTTTCACATTATTTCACATTGTTTGTGATTTTATATAACACTCCTGAACAGTTTCTTTTCTGAGATGAAACATCCCAGTGGATTTAACCTTTCCTTACACAGAAATCTCTCTGTACTTTTGATTTTCTACGTCACCCTTCCCCATACCCTCTCAGGTCCTGACATAACCCTTCTTTGAAATTGGGAAAGCAAGAATTCTAGAATTCAAGATCTGGGTGTAATATAAAAATTCAGAGAGAGAATAATACATTTTTGTTCTGTTCTTTATTCCTCTCCTAGGAATTTCAACATTCTAATTAAGCTTTTGACTACTGAACAGTTTACTTTTTGAAAGAGGCCTCCATATTATTCTACAGTGATTTTACTTCCCATTCACTCAGCTTTCTCATATCCTTAAGCTATTTTTCTCCTTCCACTTCAAAGAAAAGCATCCTGCCACATTTTATAGCACCTGTAAATTTTAGCAACTCATTTTTTCACACTGCACACATTGACATACACTCAGATCTTGGGGGAAACAAATGACAGCTTTTCTGAACGGTGTAAAAAGGACTATTTATTTCAACATTTTTGTTTTTCCTGTCACCTAATTTCCTTCTTATCCAGCAGAAGCAATATCACATTAAGTTATATATCATGGGTCTCATTTAGAGGAAATGCTAAATCTGAATTTCACATTGTTGTGGCATTAAGTTACATGCAAGTGTATATTTGGTGACTCATGCTCATAAGTAGAACACAACGGTTTTGATACATCAGTGCAAAGGGTATTTTCTCTGCCTTATTTGTATGCTCAGTGATGACTGTGCCAAAATGCAGGTTTTTTTAAGGCTCTTGCCTGTGATATTGCTGACTTCTGCATGATAAAAAACTAACCTGAAGCTGGAAGACATAGCATGGGAAAGTATTTGCTTTTTTAGAACTTAATTAAAACACAAATTGAATGTAGCCTTCTCACCTGACATGCTCTCCCCTCACAAATCAAAAACTCCTAAAACCTCAAGCATTATAGCCTGCCATTTGCACTTGCTCCTCTTGAATTGTTTAATCTTCAATAAAATACATTTAGCAAAAAGTAAATTCACTTGAAGTCAGTTTCAGGAAGTGTTTTGAACAGTCAGGCGCAATTTGGAAAAGAACTTGTCTACGCAAAGCTTGAGTACAATCCTATTCTGCTTTTGGGATCAGAGATACAGAAGGTAGTAAATAATTTAGGCTGCAAAGGACTCTTGAGACAGTCTAGTCCAAACCTGCTGCTCAGACAGGTTCAGCTAAAGCAAGTTTCCCAGGACAATGTCCAGAAAGTTTTGAGTACCTCAAAGGACAAAGGCTCCACAAGCTCTCTGGGAAACCTGCTGCAGTCTTTTGATTACATTAAAAAAAAAAAAAAAAAAGGAAAAAAAGATGGAATTTCACATTTTTATTTGTGCCCATTGCCTCTCATCTTCCGAGTGGACACTGCTCAGAAGAGCCTGCCTCCATCTTCTTTACACTCACCCGTTGGGTCTTTATACACTGATGTGAACCCCCTGAGCTATCTCCTCTCCAAACTGAATAGCCCCAGCTCTCAGCCTCTCCTCAGAAGGATGCTTCACATCTTAGATCTTTCCTGGTTTTATCCATTTTCTTTTCACGCTCTGAGAAGTCAATGTCTCCTGTATGTTTTCTTCTTTATTATCCAGTTACCAGACATAAATTTTCCATAGACAAGCATGCTTCTTCCCCTCAAAAGTATTGTGACCATAGCATTACTAAGACTGAAAACATACCACAACATGGAGGCAGAATCTGCTTCCCTCTCATCACTGTTGGGGGTAGGAATAAAATGAACAGAGACTGAGCAGCCACCATGGCCAATCATTCCTTTTAACTAATGATACTTTTAAGACCCCTTGTAGAGATGTTGATTTTATTTTCTTTACTTCTGCTACGAAAAATAATGTCCTAATTTCCCAGTTGATAGCTACTGTTTTTATCTGCATAAATAAAATGGGATGCTTTAATACCATGTTTTGTATGTGTGAACAGGGAAATATACTGCAAAAAAAGATACTTCGAATTATTGTAATGTTTGCCACTTTTAACATCTTACCTCCAAGTGTAGTCATACCTCTCAGGACATTTTAACAGTATATTTGCAGTGCTCTAAACAAAAACCTTTAACTAAATCCTCTGACATAATTTGAACTGAAAAGGGTTTAATCTATCTTCAAATGCTTCAACATAGTACAAGGTCTCAACGTGAGTTTAAATCTGATGCTATCAGTGCACCAAACTCTAGTAAATTTCAAAAAAAGCATTACAAGAACAAGAAACATATCTGACTTGAAGGATATAAACTCTTTCCATTCAATATAGCCCTACTTCTAGGGCTATATCAGAAACATCAGAGATGTTTGAAAAACAAGTTGATGCAGGCATGAAAATCTGTTTAATGACAAAATTCAAGAATTACTTAAACATGCATATACTGTACTCTCAGATCAATGATTTGGCAGACCAATCCCAGTAAAAGACAGGAAAAGACAACTCTTGAAGATGGATACTTTCTCCTTGGACTACACAAGGAAGAGATTAACAGAGCATGACCCTGAAATTACCCTTTAGTAACAAAAAAAAAAAAAAAAAAAAAGAGAGAAATAGTGCATCTATGAGCAACCAAGTTTTATGGAGTTAGCCAAGCATCATTTTTATCATGATCTCTATTTTTAATTCATGTGAGTAATGTGAGTAAATTAAATAGTCCTTCATACTAAGATAAGTAAATAAGCTGTGATGATTTCTATCCTTGATCGCGCCTCAAAGAAACATCTGTTTCCCCAAAGGAAACTGAACCAAGCTTTGAGGCTCTTCAGCTTTTAGAATGGGCAACTTAGATTCACAATTACAATGAAAGACTGCATTTCTTTTCCAATAAACAACAGACAACTGCTCTCCCTCAACTCCGACTCATCTATATTTCCCTAGAACTTAGAGGCAGGCTGAGGAAGCAATGTGGCTAGAGGAAAGTGCTCATCTGAAGGGTGTGTATGGGCTATTGGCATGACTCCCCAGCACCTCACTGTCTTTATTTTGAATAAGGGAAGTATCAGTTTTCACTGTCCCTCAGGAAGGCACTGAAGCAGACTGAGGTTAGGAGGGAACACTTCTTTGATACAGACTATTGGAAGAGAAAGGCCGAGCAGAGGCCTAGCCTAAAACCAGCAGATGCTCACGCTCCTCTTTGTCATCTTGTCAGGCAAGCACATGAGGGAATTTCATTTGTTGATTCCAGCTTCTCAAGGCAAGCAGACAGGCAATTCATTCAACCCAGTGAAATTTTACCCCATCTCCTTAGAACATAAGCTATGTCAGTTAGTGTACTCAAAACACTGGATGAGAAGAAGTAAACACTGAAGTAGTTAAGAATTTAAGCAGTCATAAAGAAATCTGTAAAAAGATACCTAACTTACATCACCTGTTTTCTCAATACTCTCAGCTTCTTTTATGTATTTTGATTCCTTCTTCAGTCTCTTTTTACAGTGCAATCAGCTGCTGCCAGAGGTTGTACAGGCCTCAGACATTTTCCAGGTAAAGCCCTGAATAATCTGCCCTGGCCCTGGAGCCACCCTGGCTCTGAGTGGGAGGTGGAGTACGAAACCTTCAGGTGCCTTCCAATCTAGGTGTCCCTGCATTTCACATTGAAATGAATATAGCACCTTAGAAGAGGTATTGTTTCAAACAAATACAGCATTTTGTAAGAGGTATTATTTCAGCCTTGTCTGAGAAAACAAGCCACAAAAACAAGTGTTCATTCCTGCTGCCCAGGCCAGACAGTTACTTATTGAAGCAAGTTTATCATACAAACAAATTGCGATTATGAGGAAGGCGGTCGTTTAATTACACTTTCAAAGAAATCATTATTCAGCTAGAGCACAAGTGAAAGCAGCATTTATCACCAGAGGAAAAGTGATAGCAGCATGCAAAATAATTTATTTACTGAACTGAAAATATTAATAAAAAAAAGAAATGCTAATGGCTGAAAGATTCTTTTTAAAAATGGAGTTTCATGGTGCAGACTCAAGGCTACTGCTGCACAGGGCCAGCATGCTAATGACGGCAGGATCTTCAGAGGAAGATTCACAACAGCCAGCACAAAAAGATACAGTTGCTTAAAGAAAGCACCAGACCAAACTAGGCTTTCTTGAAATTCTGCTGTTGAACACCAGCAGGCTTTAGGTAAACAGGATCACTTTGCCACAAGAAGCAGCAAGAAAGAACAATACATCTGAGGTCTAAAGAAAAGTTGCATGATTTTAGATAGCATGACAAGGGGCTAACAGATTTATGCTTGCATTGCCTGTCCTATGAGAATGAGTTATCTTTACTCCAGATGCTACAGAGCCGTGTCATTATCACAGTATGTCCCAGCATGGAAATAGGTCAAACCTCCTCAGGCACAGAGCAGCGTTTAAGATGAGTACTTGGCTTCAAGTCTAGAGATCTCTCATCTCCGGACAGCTCAGGGAATAAGACAGCACAGATGGTGTCCATTTCTGTATGTTCACATAGCTATGTCCTTTGTGGTCTAGTGACTAGGGCATATCTGCTCCTATAATACACATGGTAATTTCAGTGGCTTAGGCTGTTGCACAGGAATCACTGGTAAATGATTTGTAAATGGTAAAACACTGGTACATTTTTAACAAGCACCTAGGAGTACGCAGAAGCCAGTACCTCTGTCTCTACACACAAGAAAATCACTGAGTCAGGTTAAAACTTCAGTTTAACTCCTTTAGGTCACTAATAGTGACTTTGGGAGTCTGTCTTCCATATGCTGGGATGAAGGTCCCTTCCAGTCTGGATCACCCTGTGGTATTCTGTAGAAAGGTGAGGTATGCAATTCTCAGCAAACACTATGAGCCTTGGCAACCTGCTTGAGAGTTTTGTTGATCTGCAGATTGTTTCCATCTGACACATTAAATGCTTAACCTTGACCGCATTTTGCCATGTGTAACATGCATAAGTTCTCTTTGCTGTGCCATCTAGGCTTTTCCACCTCTATACAGAAATACTCATTTTCCATAAATCCTGAAAAAAAAAATCTACTTAAAAGCTTAATAATAAACTTCTCAAAAGCAATTTCTGAGATCTGAATACCAAACAGAAAACATAAAAGATGTAAAGAAACTGACTGCAGAGTACTATACAGAGTCATCCCTTAGAAATATGCTCAGATGAATGAAGACAACATAGTGAATTTCTATGTTCCTACTGTAAAGTCAGAAATAGGAAGCATGCCTGTGGGAGCGTGGAATAATGGACATGAATGTTAGACTACTGCACAAACAGGCCTTTCTGTAACAAGCAGTGATTAAAGAGTAGGCCTCAAGGACACAGTGTCTCTGAAGTATAAGATAAGGAGCTAGCATTCGGGTAGGGTAGGAACATATTATAATTAGAGGATAAGTTATAGGCTAGAGTTTAATGATTGATGCTATTGTAGTCGAAAGCGCAAGATGTATTTAGTAGCTATATAAGCAGGTATACCCAATGGGAACGCAAGATATATTTAGTAACAAAGCTAAAGATACATAAGCAAGTGTATCGAGCAATAAAGTGGGCTATCTGGATAACTCATATTGAGTCGTTCCTGATTCCTCTGCACGCTTCTCGTCTCTCGTCCTGTCGCCCCCCCTCGCTGCTCGCACATGCCGACGTACTTCAGAATGGACTGGCAGCCCAAATGCAGAACACTAAGTGACAGCTGCTATGTCCCTCTGGAAGCACAGTCATCAGGTGCAATTCACAGCAAAACCCATGATCTGTGCCAGGACTTCAGCATCAGAAGTTGTAATGAGACAACCAGAAGTCTCCAATTCCTCCTAGTGGAGAGAGCTCAAATTAAATCCAATACTCAAATCCTAACTCTCTCTTCCTGAGTTGGAAGCCTTCTGTAGTCCTGTCCAGTATCTGAAGTGTTATGCCCCCTTCTCGTTAGCCCCATCCCTATGAAACAACCATTATGCTCTTCATCAGCTCTTCGTGACAGCAGTGACATCTTCCCACTCCACCCAACCACCAGCTCACACCTGTACTCTGTAACGCATTCTGCATAGATAACCAAAGCACTTAATTTCCTGTAACTACAATGAATCCAATTTCTTGTTGTATTGTTACGATTCAGAGGTATAGCTTTGCCCTAACACTAACAAAATTACATTCAAGTGGCTTCATCCTCTCCCCCAGAAACACATGCATTTTGCTTTCCTTTAATTCGTTTTTAATCAACTTTATGTACATTGCTTTTAGAGCTTTCACAACACTGAGTAATTGCTAAGGAAAATAACTGGAGACTGCAAAGAACACAAAGTCTAAAAGTATGTAATTATAGCATTAAATCTAACAAAATAGGATCTGTTCATTTGTGAGGTGACCTGTAGAGACTTCCTCTGAGAGCTCCTCACAATGCTCTTGCATACAACTGCACAGTAAGTAGGCAGAAACAAAGAATGAAGACACTCTCTTGATAAACCACTGAAGTTGAGTCAGTACCAGGCATTTACTATTCAGAAGAAAGCAGACAGCTGGTTTACACTTTTGAGAAAGCAAAGAGAAGGCATGAGAAGAGCCTGACACAGCAAACGTAATGTACGACTGGAGGGTGCTCATTCATTATATGCATGAATTCAGAAGCACTAATAGCAGAAATAACTTGGAGATGTGTTTCTGAAACAAAGGGGTTCCCAACTCTACATTTCCTCTGTTTGCTGCTTACTGTTATTCATGGGATGGTTGCTGTTTTTGTTTCTCTGCTGTTTCTTCCTTTTGCTATTTTAGTTATTTGGTTGGTTGGTGTGGTATGCTTTGTTTGTTTTGGTTTTAGAGAGTTCTCTTTGCTTCCTTGTTTGACATGTTTCACTGTTGGTAAGGAGCATCCACTTTTCACCTACAGCAGGGCTCCAGGGCTTTGCAGTTCAAACAATCTGTCACAGGTTATTGTATCAGAGCCGTGAGATGCCTGGCAAGCAAATAAAGGTCATACATCACCATGAAATATTTATAAGAAACATAGATGCAGCATAACGCTTGTACCGAATATGCACCCTAGTGCACCCTTACTTTGTCCGGTTCTGGGCTCCCCAGTTCAAGACAGGCAACTTCTGGAGAGAGTCCAGTAGAGGGCTATGAAGACGGTCAGGGCCTGGAACTTCTCCCTGATGATGAAAGGCTGAGAGACCTGACACTATTTAGCCTAAAGAGAAGATTGAGAGGGGATCTTGTCAATGCTTATCAGTATCTAAAGGGCAGGTGTCAAAGCTCTTTTTGGTGGTGCCCAGTGACAGCAACAGATACAACATGGAACACAGGACCATATGAGGAAAACTTCTTTATTTCAAGGGTGACAGAGCACTGGAACAGGCTGCTCAGAGAAGTTGAGGAGTCTCCTTCTCAGGAGATATTTAAAACCCGCCTGGATGCTCTCCTGTGGAACCTACTCCAGGGAACCTGCTTTAGCAGGGGGGTTGGACTGGATGATCTCCAGAGGTCCCTTCCAACCCCCATGATTCTCTGATTCTGTGAAATGGGACATGGCTTCCCCTCACAGGTAGTCAGGCAAGAATTATTGGTCACCCTGTCAGGTTGCTTGCTCATAACCAGTTCAAAGCCACCTCAGAATAGACACATAAAGGGATTCTCCATGGACATGCTGACCGAGGGCACAGTCCCTGCACTGCAATCATCCATCCCAGGAACAGTTCCTGGAATGCTTTTCACCCGGGCTACTCTCAAACCATTCCCAGGCAAAGCAAGGGATCACTCTCAATATGCATTGAGAATTTCACTACTGAGTTTTGGAGGGTAAAACATTTTTAATGGCAAAGCCAGAGCCTTCTCTGTGCATGGCCCCAGCTGCACAACAGAGGTATATGAAAAGTTATTTATAGCACAGCATAAGAGATCGGCTTTGTTGTCTTACACCAACAAAATGTTTTGGAGATATCTGAGCAGCTGCTCAGGAATCGGTTCCTAGACTATAGAAAGCTGCTGAAGGACAGTGTCTAAATTTGTAGGTGTGTGACACAACACAATTAACCTCCTTTTAGCACCTTAGGAGCACTAAATTGCTATCTTATAGTAAATATACCAAACAACCAGGTCCAATATTTCTGTTTGATTTACCTAGCCAAAATTTTGCCCAACAACTAATTCGTATGTCATATTGCAAGAAAAAATGAAGGCCTTTGTATTGACTTTCTGATTTTTGCAATACACAGTCAAAAATGAAGAGGGTCAAAATGAAGAAGAAATATTAAATAACTACATAGACAGCCTTGTGTGGGGAGGGGGGGAACACAGAATTAAACTACCTTCTACTTGGAAAGGAAAGAAGGAAGGTGCAAATGAAGATCACATTTGTCACCTACAGTCTTTCATATCCAAATTTATATGCTTGACTTTGCAGCTTCCAATATTCTTTCAATGCATTTTAAAGAAAATAGACAAAAATCCTGATGACAAAACCTGTCCTAGAGGTGAAAAATAAAATTAAAACTGTAATTTCAGGCTGACAATTCTCCTTTAACTAGGGTAAAGTATTTGATTTTAGGAAAACTCTGACTATGGGAAAATGAAGATTATTCTTGAAGTATTCTTGAAATTTGAGACATAGGAAGCAGTATGGAAACAAGTAACAGAATAGATTCAGAGAAGAAAGAGACCATGAAGAGTGGCTACACCAGTAGAAAGCAGGTACAAGGACAAACGCAAAGAACAGGAAAACTTCAAGCGATTTGGAGAAGAAGAACTTTAAACTGGACACAAAGGAGGCTGGCAGAGTCTAAGTACATCTATGAACACTGAACCTCTGCCTACAGCAGTGGATACTAGGAGAGTATCTGGGGAAAGTAAAGTATATTGCTTTCTCTGTTTTTACTCTTCTGTTATCTGTCAGTGATAGAGAGAGTTCTTTGCTCAATGCATCTTGGTCTGATCCCATACCATCTCCAGTATATTCTTATAACTCCCCTTTGTGTAGGCTGAAAATCAAAAAAGGAGTATTTCACATAGAACGAATGTTTATGGCCTACTCTGAAACCCTAAACAAAACCAGTCTGACCTTGCCTCAGCCAGTTCTTCAGGACAGAATTATATTAATGCCTTGATAGCTCCAGAAACTGCTACACGGAGCTCACACACCCACACAAACACGCATATACAGAAAACAGGTTTCCTAGCTTTAAAATGAAGAGCACCTCTTGAAAAAAAAAAAAAATTTTTCAAACCCCCACCATTTTCTGTAGGTTAATCTACTCAATTTTTTCTCTCATTTGATATAGATGTGTACATATGTAAGCGTGCATATAGCCATCTGACTGCCAGGACACTCTTGGGTTTTCAGCCTGTCTCAGTGAAGACAGGGCCGTATTCTGATAGACAGCTGCTGTCATCCTGCTCATAACAAACGATAAAAATTCTCTGAGTAGTTGCTTATTTCTTGATGAGCAGAAAGTACTACATTCTTTCACATCCAGACAGGTTTTTGCATTATTATTTCATTTTTTAAGCCTATTTATTTATTTTAACTAACAGATCATTCAGTGACTGGGCAGCATTGTGTTCAAAATGTTCATCAGAAGGTTGGTTGGTTGGTTGAGGGATTTTTTTGCATTCTTGGTTGGAGAAGCTGATTTGAGCACACGATACCTTCCCACTTCTGACCATATGAGCACTCCTCACTTCATACAGGTCACTTAGCATTGCCTGTAAGTGTACAGGGAAATTCACCTCCAGTGGACAAATACTGACGTTTTAAGCAGCATGAGGGACGCGGTGCAAAAACTACATCTCTCCATTAAATACAGAGAGAGAGTCCAATCAACAATCTAGGAGAGATGCTTAAGTTTTTCATGCCTAGAGGCAGAAGAGATTAATCTAAGCTTCCAACTGTTTCATGTGGTGTAAAGCTACAGTAACTGAATGGCTGCTCTCCATGTGAGTAAAGGTTCTTCTGTTAACATCCTATATAATGTTTGCAGGATTTTTCCCCTTACAATACTCACTTTTTGGTTTGCTTAGTGAGTTGTCATGCTTCATGACAATAGCTTACAAAGTAAAAAAGTAATTGTATCACCAGGAGAAATGACCACATAAGATTCTTTGAGTATGCACGAAGCTAAAGTAAGGAAACTGTATTAGTTCCTTCTCCAGTCGGAAGTACGCTTATTTTAGTTGTTATAGGATAGCACCAGTAGGAGAATTAAGTCAAAGTCTGATTCAAAGAACCTGTGGCTAGAAAAATGAAGATCAGTGTTTCTAACATTACCTGTCTAGTGAGGGTAACTTGTTTTTCATAGCTGTTGCATTGGATAGCATTTTTTCATTGCTGTTTTGGAAAAAGAAAGGGTCTGTTTCTCTCCAGAGCAGCCACTGTACTAAATTTTAAACACCACATTTGCCTGAGCTGAACAATGAAAAGGAAGAATACCCGCAGGTGGAGAAGACTGCCAGAATGTCACGCAGAGAGATGACATTCAAAAGGCAACTTGTCAACAGTCCTAGATGCAAGACAGGCATTGTACTTCAGGGCATCAGTAACACTGCCCACCTTCTACAAAGGCATCACTGCCAGAACATTACCTAATCTTAAAACAAGAAAAAACACCTTGCATGGGTGGCAAACTGGAAAGTCTCCGAATCCAATCCAAATTTATCATGATTATGAAGGCCTAGAGTAACAAAAATACACAGTTGTCTAGGTAGATGATTAAATCATGTTTGAATATCCTTATAATTCAATAATTACTTAAGCTGTCTCATCTAGTTTTTCAGGATTTAAAAAAACAAAAAAATCATAGAATCATAGAATGGCTTGGGCTGGAAGGGACCTCAAGGAATATCTAGTTCCAACCCCCCTGCCGTGGACAGGGCTGCCAGCCACTAGCTCACTAGATCAAACTGCCCAGGAACCCATCCAGCCTGGCCTTGGACACAGCCAGGGATGGGGCAGCCACAGCTTCTCTGGGCAGCCTGTTCCAGCACCTCACCACTCTCTCAGGGAAGAATTTCTTCCTGATGTCCAACCTAAACCTCCCCTCTTTCAGTTTTAGCCCATTCCCCCTTGTCCTACCATTATCCACCCGGGCAAAAAGTCAGTCCCCCTCCTGCCTGTAAGCTCCTTTTAAGTATTGGAAGGCCGCAATGAGGTCTCCCCGGAGCCTTCTCTTTTCCAAGCTCAACAATCCCAACTCCCTCAACCTTTCCTCATAGGAGAGGTGCTCCAGCCCTCTGATCATTTTGGTGGCCTTCCTCTGGACCCACTCCAACAGCTCCACATCCCCTCTGTACTGGGGGCCCCAGGCCTGGACACAGTGCTCCAGGTGAGGCCTTCCAAGGGCAGAGTAGAGGGGGACGATCACCTCCCTCTCCCTGCTGGCCACCCCCCTCTTGATGCAGCCCAGGATGCCATTGGCCTTCCTGGCTGCAAGAGCGCACTGCTGGCTCATGGCCAGCTTTTCATCGATCACAACGCCCAAGTCCTTCTCCACAGGGCTGCTCTCAAGTTCTTCTCCCAGTCTGTACACAAAAATCACCTAGTCTGCCTTGCTCCCAAATGGTGCAGGTTTGTGTGCCTGTCCAGCCTCAGACTAGTTATTCGTTTTTGCACCAAGAATCTACTACCAGTTACAATATCACACTGACACTAAGATTAAGAGCAGAAATAACATCCTGTGCAAGGTACCTCGGAGCAGTGCATTACACATGTCATACTAGCACTGAAAATCAGAGGGGCTTACATAACAAGAGGTCACTCAGTGCAAGTGCAAAATGTACACATCCATTCAGCTGGAAAGAAAATGATGGCATGCAACCAGCTTTGCTTTCTAAAGGATACTGTGTATAAGGAAAGCTCTTTCCCTTTCAAGAGGCAAAGATTTCTGACTGATTTATCCCTAGTATTAATGATATGCACGTTTAGAGAGAAATCATCAAACCTCACATGAATGGGAAATGCCATCTTCTTCACCTTAGAAATGTAACATTTACAGCTGCGTACTTACTAATGTTTCATTTTTGTCTGATGTCACTGTGTGTTTTGGGAGAGCTAAGAGGGAGTACTAGGATAAAGGAACCACTGCTTCATTCCTGCCTGCAGTTCCTATGCTTTTATGATATCCTCTGTGATTATCAGCTTGTTTCTAAATATAATCTGCTGGGGGTAGAATGTGATTTGCAATATCAAATGGCATCGGTGCAATCACACAGCTCAATTCCCATGCGTCCCTTTGAAAATCTGCTCACTTTTGCAATTAAACTCTTCTTCCCCTACACAACAGAGCATTGATTCCTCTTCTTTAGCAAGACGAATCCTTTCCCACGTGGTTTCAAGTCAGTCTATTCTAATCACTTCCAGCTGTCGCAGCTCATCCAAGCACAGCGCAGGCCTTCAAAACGGATGAGAGATGCTTTCCTTAGGAACTACCCTGGACGGGAAACAGATTACTTTGGTGACTGAGACGCGGATAAAGCAAGGATGTTTCCGCCATACTAACCTGCTGCTGACAGAAATAATACTAGAAACATAAATGCCTGTTACACTGTCTGGCCTTCTATAAGCTGGGGGCTTTCCAAACTCTTTTTCTATTTGACTGATCTACTGATACACTAAGTACCTTGCCAGAGGAAGCCCGGTGTTGTTCCCTATTGTCGTAACAGTGTGGGGAGAGGTCAAGACAAAACTGCTCTCGATCGAGAAAAAAAAAGCATTGCGCATTAGAGAAATGCCAGACCTGTTACCTTCATGAATATGAAATGTGTAGTGTATCTATTTTGCCCCACCACTCTCACATGAAAAAAAAAAAAAAAAAAAAAAAAA
>VXAV01004791.1:147137-160835 GCA_013399715.1 Alectura lathami
AACTCTCACTTGCAACTACTGGTTTTCTATATAGTGTATACCATGTGCCGGCACCTTTCACCAAAACACTTCCTCTAAAGACTGAACACATGCAGAAGTGCCAATATTAAAGTTTATTTTAACACCACTTGCATGGTTTCTGTTCACTTACCTTTACTGCAAAAATAATTTGAGTGGAAATAAATTAATACCTAAAATTTGTGGCTGTATTTGTATGCTCCCTCTTTTATATATAAACCTGAGTATTATGTAATTGGCTATATACATACAGCTTTACATACTTTTTTTTTTTCACTATAAAAGATCTGTAATAATATGTAAAGCTCTACAAGTCTTTGATTTTTTAAACTAATTCTACTCTCCAGGTTTTACATTTTAAATTATAGATTTTATTGAAAACATAAATCTCAGTTTGAAAAGTTTCCAAAAAAAAAAAAAAAATCAGGAGAGTAATAAGCTGATTTTCATACAGGGCTCAAAGTTCCTTTATTTCAGTGAAGTGTTCTGAAACGAGAATTTTTAATACATATGAGATTTCCAGGAATTTAGAGAAATCTACATTAAAAAGTAGCCACTCTCTTTTCATGAGTGTTCAATATGAATAAAACCAATCTTCTAGATTTTTACACTTTCCTTTTACTCTTAATCACTGGATCTGAGGGTTAACCACAAAGCAGCTGTTCTCAGGATTACATCCTACTGGTTTTATTAAGAATGTTGCTGATTCTGCTCCTTTCCATGACTGACCATCTGAGCTTGCTTTTCCTTCAGTCTCCCAGTGGGATAAATAGTAGTGTATTATGGAATATGAATTTGCTGTGTCCATGCAGATTATATGTTTATTTATCCTTTATTTATTCTTTGCCAGATGAAGCATGTATTCTCATTGTGGTACATTTTCTTTTTCTCTCACATGACATTTTTAATAAAGCCAAAATAATTTTCAAAGCCACACAAACATCGTAATGTCCAATTTACTGCAAAACGTATTTAATATTGCTTCAATACTCTAGCTGTATTAGTTTGTTTATGATAACTTATTTATCATTCTCATAAGATAGTGGAGAGTCCCCTTAAAGCTTCATGCTGTCATGAAGCCTTGTGTTTAGACAAGATGATGTACAGATGTAAACCATTATATGAGCTTCACATTTTGGAAAACACTAAATTAATCTCAGTTCTCAGTCCACAAAAGCGGATATAGAAGGTTCTTCTACAGATCTGCAGCACTGGACATGGATTATAAAAAATGGGTTGGATCTGTTGGATCTGTGGTGCAAATGAAAAAGCAGAAGGGATTTCTAAGTGAGTACAATTACGCTTAAGCAGTTCTGAATTGGTTTCATCTTTACTGAATCCCTAGATAATGGAAAAGAGCTACAACATGTGCAAGTTAAAATAACCCTCATAATGAGTTTGTACACTCTGAAGTTATCTGCTCTTCTCACTTCACTTTTCCAACCAAGTGACACACAAGTGTCACCACCTCAAGCTCTGTCTAGATTATGGACCAAAAGTCAAGCTTGTCAATGAGGATATGTAACTCCCTGCTCCTGGTTGTAGTTGGTAAAACAGCTACATGAAAATAGCAACTACAGCTCAACTCATCACAAAATTGGTGACAGAGATTCTGACAGATGATGGTCACATCATGAAGTACCCAGACTGCACCTGAAGTTAGAAAGTAGTTCTTCATGAACATAAACTGCAAATCATCACTACCTCAGGAATTAATGCATCTTCGGGTGCAAGCCAGCAATAACCTCCAAAAGCTACAGTCAATGAAATACAATAAATTTCTTATCTACGTGGTTGGAGACAACTAGGGTGTCAGAAAGACAATCATTACTTGTTCACTGGATGCCTATTTCATGAATAATGACAGTTCTTTTATCGCTAGATAAGGACATTGTCACCAAGTAAGAAACAATCAAGAAGTGTGTTTACAAAATCCTGACTTGTGTAATATGTATGTCTCGGATTCTATCCTGCAATTAATTTAAGCAACCATGAAATGACTGAAAAATTCTACTATTCTGATTTTCTAGGATTTCACGTTTCCATTCCATAGACATGGTTGGCTACATCAAGTGTCATGAGGTGCCAGAATCATGCAGCAGCTAAACTCAAGCACGGATTTATTGAAAGTCTGGGAGGGTAGGGTGTACCTATCCATTAACGTTGTCAGGTGTGATATTATGGTATGGTCTCTACATTATGCCTTCAAGTGGAATAGGATTAAGTCCTGAATATTCTTTTTTTAAAAGGAGACTACTTTTCAGATAATAAGCAATCCTAAAAATTCATCATGTCTTCTGAATTTTTGAAAGCAAAGAGCATTGCTACATCAAAAGCTTTGCTTTATTGAACGCCTCTTCTCATTTATCAAAAGAAGGAGAGAAAGTGACTATTTGCGATAATCTTTCACTTAAATTGAAATCTAGAAAAGATCTTTTGCTCAAACTCCAGCATCAGTGTTCTT
This sequence comes from Alectura lathami, assembly GCA_013399715.1. NCBI lineage: Eukaryota > Metazoa > Chordata > Aves > Galliformes > Megapodiidae > Alectura > Alectura lathami. Next base: position 149,620 of record VXAV01004791.1, read on the forward strand.
CATTTTTTTTTTTTTTTGTTAAACTACAATTTCTTCTTCTGCATGTCACATCAGATACACTGCTACATTGCACCTGAAAGGCTTTACCACTCTTTATGTAACTGCCTACTAGTTCACTAGATATTTTGCCAACTACACCAAGAACCAAAAAACCCTATTTTGTTTTTCAAGAATGTACTAACAAAAACTTCAAATTCACGGTCTGTGTTATAAATGTAAGTAAAACCAGTAAGATACTGAAAGCCATGCTGAATTTACTGCTAGTAGCCTAATGAAAATGGTAATCATCTCTCTAGATGAAAGTAGAGGACTTTACTTATTTAAGACTTATTTCATGCATCAAATTCTCAATTGACATGAAATCCTCACTTCTTTTTCCATTTATAAGTGTAACTCTCACCAGTAAGTCAGTGTTTCAGTAGTCACAGTGTATTATAATAGGAAGGTAGGTTAGGAATATACTGCTTAAACTTGCACTGAAATTCTTTTTAAGATGTATCAGCAGATGAAAACAGATGTTTTCAAACTGCATTATAAATTAAAATCCATCTGCTGAAAAGTAGCTTTTGAAACACAGGGAAAAGCAATTGTTTGTTATGGAAAACATCATTTGATTGTGAAGAAAATTGCTGACTGAACTAATTTCTTCCATTTTCACCATAATGTTGCTTATAAATCTTCATTCCCCAAAGAACAGGTCACCAAACTGTTCATGATAATCTAAATTCACCTAGTCCTATCACAACAGACCCTGCTAAAGAGTCTGTCCCTTCTTTCTTGTAGCCCCCTTTAAATATTGAAAGGCTGCTATCAGGTCTCCCCAGAGCCTTCTCTTCTCCAGGCTGAACAGCCCCAGCTCTCTGTCTGTCCTCACAGGGGAGGTGTTCCATCCCTTGGATCATTTTTGTGGCCCTTCTCTGGACACGCTCCAACAGGTCCCTGTCCCTCCTGTACTGAGGACTCCACATCCAGACCAGATTTGAATTGAAGTGCCATTACATTATGTGAAAATAAATGAAACTTCCCTGATCAACCTGAAAGTTTGCTTAACATGACAGTTATATTTTGACTAATATTTGATTCTTAATTCCCAAAATCTCAGACAGATTTTTTCTTAGTATTTCCACTAGTACTATATGCATACCTACTGCTTATCTCCCTCATCAGTAAGGGCACACACCTACTGAAATACAATTCAACTAACAATGTATCAAAACTAATATTCATTCTATTGTTAGTATTATAAGTAATCTCACTTAATAAACTCAGAGTTTTTATAGACTTTGTCATTTTTTTTTTTTTTTAAACAAAGAGATTATTGGCTGAACAACTTTGCAGCCAGGACAAAAGCTTTGTCTTCTTCAACCAACACGCTGAAGAGAAAACAGTATTAAATAAACAAATCCATCTTTTTGAAAAGCTAAAAATATATTTTACCAGTTTAGAACATCAATCCATATTCCAAATGCAGTCAAACTCATATTCATAACACTGTTATGATTAACATATTTCTAAAGTAATTTCAACTATAATTATAAGCTTTGCCAATGAGCAAAAAATGTTACCTTACTTCTGAATCACAGAGCTTAACTTGAATAGCTCTAGTTGTAGTCATTAAAAATAAAGAAGTAACCAAGCCTTTCAGAAATCTATCTATAGATACCTACTGGATGCCATGCAATGTGGTACTTTTTTCCCACATAGTATAATCCTTTTGCGAGAAACTTAAGGAACACAGTCAGAGTACAAAAAATAGATGGTGGAGGAGTGACTTCCTTGTGGTGTCCAGGATCCTTTATGAGAACAAAGCAACAAGAATTAAAGAGCTTTTTATTCTGACAGAGAATTAGATAAGGAGGAGGTGGATCAACCAAAGAAAGCAACCTTTTAAGGATGCTTTCATACACACTTTTCACCTTAAAACCAAGATGAACTGCATTTATTTAACTAACAAATTCTCAAAAAAAAAAAAGATGATGGTATTTTATCTGACATAACCCACAGAGTAGATAAAACCTAAAAAACTCATATGGTTATAAAATATATAATTCACGATTTCAAAAAACTTTACAGAATTGGAAAAACAAAAACAAAACCCTAAAGTAATCTAAAGACAAATTATGTGACCTACAATGATATGATGTGTTCTGTAAAAAAAATGTTTTAGAGTCACCATTCCACTTTAAAAAAGCACCTCATCTTTTGCTAGTTGGTTGGCATTCCTATAGCTCTTTCTGGGTGAACTGACAACCTCCCTGAACTGTGTTAGTACATACTTGCGATGAATATTGATTTAATCTTCTTTTATAAATTTACTGATGAATCCTTTCTTAGATGGAGGTCATAATCTATTCTCAATGTTATCATACTCACTGTCAAATATTAAAGAATTAAATGACCTCATTAGTACTACATACACTGAATAGTAGGAAAAGATACCGATCAGGTTTTGTCTAGATATTTTCCCCTTACTAGAAACTTAAAGAGTCAAACTCACTGCCTCATTAAAGTCTTCATACTCAGAAGCACCAGAACACACAGGTGCCTATAGCGATACACAGTCCTGAAGTCAGCTTTGCTTTCTTACAAAGAATTTCCAACTGGTATTCTTTTGAATTACAGAAAACAAACAGTTGTAGTGCCATTTCCAATTTGTAACCTGCTCTGCCACTTAACCTCCTGCAGTTGTTTGGAGCATCAGCAAAAAGGATACATTGATGCACACGTTTTAGTGTTTAGTACCAAACATTCAAGCAGATGTTTGGTAATTTACAAAATTGATCAAATGGTGGGAAACCTTTATTCTCTCCCTACCTCTTCTAATGAGTTGCTGTTTACTTGCCCAAGTGGTTTCAAGACTAGTGACACTGTATTTCTCAATCTTTGCTCTTTTGATCTTGTGTTCAGAAAGAGAATTAGTGAAACACTAAGGCACCTTGTTCTAGCCAGCTAAAAACAGATCTCAATTCTGCATTTTCTTAAACGCTCTATTTATGTGAAGGTTTGCACAGTCTATAGGAAGGATGCATGTCCCTGCACCTTGCTCTGTCTAGCAGCATCTCTGTCACTTGGTTTAGCTACCAGAGTAGCTGACAGCAATCATACAGTAATTGCTGCTAGCATTTTAAATAAAAGTTGTTTTATTTTGTTTTTTTTTTTTTCTTGAATTACAAAACCCACTAGTTAAAACATTCTCCAGTTTCAAATTCTCAAATACAAACAGAAATTTAATCAATAGCAAAGCAAGACTTTTGGGAGGCCTATGACCTAACATGGGTAGCCTACCTCATACAGCTTGAAGATCGAGTAGAAAGCACATAACTTCTCCAGCTCAACTCATATTACTTTAGCTGTCATTTCAGTTTAGGAAGAAATATCAGCAGTATATTTTCTGCCATTAACAACAAAATATAGAAATTTAGTAGGAAGAGGCAAGTTATTTTAATTCCGGTAGCAACATCGCTGGAATCACACACAACTGCCTCATCATGACCAATTCTGCAACTATAAAAACTGCTCCCTTCATCCTCTTTAAGAAAGGAGTGATCCATTTAATACATTATTTCTAGATAAATAATTAAAGGCAGCACTTCTACAGCATACCAAAAGATGACAACAAACAGATTCACGATCATCTCGTTTCTCAGCAGTTTACAGAGAAATGTAGTTCTTTAACATTTTGAGACAGTTTGTGTCTCCTTATAGAAATACTAATTATTTCTTAATCCTAATTGTACACTACATATCTTGGCATATGCAAATGCTGCCAAACTTTTATTGCTCAGAACAAATTGCGTAAAAAGATCAAGAGCATGGAAAAACAGCAAAAGTATGAATAAAAGAGCAAGCCGTAGTACACAATAGCTTGAACAAATATATATATATATATATTTTAATAAAACCTGAATATAACATGCTACCGGGGCTTCAAGTCACTAAATATTCACTATTTCTGTACCTTGTGAACTGTGGTATTCCCAAGCATGTAAAATTTCAGTCTGCCATCTACAATCCTAGCTTAGTGTTGATCATTTCCCTTTCCTGAACCACTATGCAAGCACTACTAACAATCTGACAAATGTTTCAAATGAAAAACTGTAATATCTATTTTTATTTACTTAACAAAAAAACTTCTGTCTCCAGTTGTATGGTTCATAGGAAGAGAAATCAGGAACAACAAATACGGCTGCATGGAACCTTGGGCATTTCCTTGCCAATGGAACTATCCCTATAAAGCATAAGTCACTGTACCCTGCTGTTAAAGGTGATAGCAGATAACGTTGTTCAATAACCAACCACTCCATGACTGATCATTCACTGGTTTATAAATGTTCATGTCATGTTTGAAATGCCAAGCCATAAATGTTACACTTCAGTACAGTTAAAATTTACCTCCTGGAGACTACAATAATTCAATGAGGAATGTTTTCTGTTTTATTATTATTATTTTTCTTTTTTTTGTAATCCATAATTTCATTACCTAGAAGTATAAAGGGGAACATCTGATATCTTCTAAGAAACATAAAACTGTGTACATGTGTATTCATTCTAATTGCTTTGTTCATATTATGGACATATGAAATATGAATTCAAATGATATTATTGAGGTATCTAAATAAAACGAATTGAAGACAACTTTTTTCTCCCTCCCTTCTACTCATATACACGAAAGGCTGAAAGCATTCCAGAGGGACTTACAGTAAAATGAAATGAGAATATGAAGTAAAACGGAGTTCAGAGGCAGCAGATGCAAGGACATATCTGTTCTCTTTATGCCAAGTGAAAACTGCACCACCAAAACGACACAACTGGTACCCCAAGGGGTCAAACACACTGCTAGCCAGGAACCAGTGCTTGCAAGGTGTGAGTCAAGAAAGTCACACCACAGACTCCTGCCTGTTCAAGCATATCCCTGGCAGTGTTGTGGAATAATAAAATACCAGAAATAACCGCTATCAAGTTCCAGATTCAGTTTAAAACACTCAGGAAAGAAACCTGGGAAATAATGATTGCTCACCACCAGTGTGTAACTACCATGAACAAAACTAAGAGATTAATTCTGAAGCTAGTATAAAGCTTAAAATAATAAAACACATTAAACCCAAGGAAGCCCATCACCTGAAAAACGTGCTCAGCTCGGAATGAACACAAAACCAGTCCGGAACCAAGTTATAAAACATGTTTCAGTGGTTGTAAAGACTCTGACGCGCAGAGGCTTTGAAGAGCGTTTGCTCAAGAAGGAGCTGACAATCACCGCCCTCAGCAGCGACAGGACCCGAGGAGCACACGGAGCCGGCCCTGGGCCGCGGGCAAAGCAAACGGCTGCCCCTGGCAACAGAGCGCCGGGAGCAGCAAAATGGCGGCGGCCCTGCTCGCAGCCCTGCTTCCTGGGCCTCCCGGCCTGCTCTCGCTCCTTCCCCAGAGCTGCGGCCGCTCAACAAAAATCATTTCCACCTATGCTATAAAGCAACCTGCACCTTATTCTGGCAGAGGGAAAAAAAAAAAAAAAAAAAAAAAAAAAAAAAAGAAAGAAAAAATGCTCCGTGCTGTCCTAGTTCCTTGAAAATGGAAAAATAAAGGGCTAGCTTGCGACATTCAGAAAAAATAGCCTATCTCTGGAACAAACATTAATACATTTCAAAAATGTAATACAGATAATTCATTAGCAACTTTAAAAAGGATTTTTACACAGACAAAATACTCAAAGTGTCACTCACGTTCTTTACAGAAAAAATACATGCCCAGTAAAAAACAAACTCTCGTTGCTGTCATGGTTTGGGCTGGGATAGAATTAGTTTGCTTCACAGAGGCTTATATGATGCTATGTTTTGGGTTTTTGATGAGAACAGTGGTGATAACACACCAGTGTTTTAGTTGTTTCTGAGCAGTGCTGCACACAACCAAGGACATTCCAGCTTCTCGTGCTGCCCTGCGAGCCAGGGGCTGAGGATGCACAAGGAGCTGGGAGGGGAGAGAACCACGACAGCTGACCTAAACTGAACAAAGGGATATTCCATACCATATGGCATCATGCTTGGCAATAGAACTGGGGGAAAGAAGGAGGAAGGGGGAGGAATGTTCATAGTGACAGCATTTGTCTTCCCAAGAAACTGCTATGCTTCTCTGCAAGGGGCTGAACATCCGCCTGCCTGCCAATGGGAAGCAGCAAATGAAATCCTTGACTTGCTTTGCCTGCATGCACATACAGCTTTTGCTTTACCTACTAAACCGTCTTTATGTCAATCCATGAGTTCTCAAGCTTTTACCTTTCTCATTCTCTCCCACAGCCTGCATGGGGAGAGGAGCGAGCGACTGGGTGGTGCTGAGCTGCCCACCAGGGTTAAGCCACAACAGCTCAACCACAGACTCTTTGCTAACACATAAAAAAAAAGTCATCTGTCCCTAGTAAATGGGGAATTCTGCAACAATCATCCTAATTTCTTAAGACCCTATTCAGAAGTACCTTTGAGTAGCCAAGATCAGAAGTTTGTCATGAGCAGGCTTCTTTGTTTGCTTTTTTCGCTCCCTCCTGTACAGACAGAAATCACATCACTTTCTACCTTCGTGTTGCTTCTTATTCCAGATTGCCTCACATATTTACTGTTAATGTTCACTACCATTTGCATCAGCACTCTGCCATTTCAGCATGCCCCAAGCTTATTTTAATTACATTGAAAAACAAGTATGAAAACAGAACTAATAACATGAAGTATAGATTCCACTTTTGCAGAAACATACTTTTGGCTGAAGCAAGATATTCCTGCTGCCAGGGGGAGGTTTGAGTTGCAAACCAGGTACCTCCAGCCTTAAAACCTCCAAGGTGTTAAAAGTGTTTGTCTACTGCTTTAGGAGTCTGGAACTGCTTCAGACAAGCTGGAGTTGCTACTGCTTCCCACCAGCCCTGGAAAGGCAAGATTTCTGTTTTCACTTTTGCTTATTCTAGTTCTACAGCATTATAGCAGGGAGAAGGGAAATTAGCTGGAAGAAACGTGTACACACACAGAGTCAGAAACAGGGTAAGAGGAAAGAGAGAGGACAACCACAAATTACTTTTTAGTTCTTGCTGTATATTGCACAACTGTCTGTGCTGCATCCTCCACCACAGCTGATGAGAGTCCCTAGGGGATCAGTAGGTTTCTCAAACTCTAGTTATACCCAAGAACTGTTAAGGCAGTAAGAAAAATGAAGGCAGCTTTCAGTATATTGAAGGACCTCGCAGTATTAACAGACTCTGCCCTCAGACTGTTTTTGATTTTTTTTTTTTTTAATGAAACATTGTACGTTGTATTCTGTTACATACAAGAATAGTAAGCACATTGCCTTTACCTCCAAATGTTTTTTGAGCCACTGTAAATGTACACAAATTAACAGTATTTTAGGAAAACCATCTTCCTCCTCCTTTATGCACATGTACACATAAACACACATTAGCCAGCCATTGGTTTCTTTGTCAATCCTAAGAATCAGTCCAGGTGGCATTAGTTATTTAAATACCAGCCTCATGAGCAGATCCTAACAGTGCTCACAGTGAAGGGAGGTACACTGCTAGAGAGACAGTGCCTGATTTTTGGGCAGTTGCTATAATACAGACCTCTTTTTAATCAGATAGTACTGTGCCATTTAAGGAGCATCTCCTGCAATGCTTTGCCTCAAGGAAAATAACATAGATTATTTTCTACTGTCAAAGGATAAACCTGATGAAAGACCTTATAACCTGACCTGAGAGAAGCACACAACAAGAGAATAAAACAGCACTCAAGTTTACTAGGTGCCTACTTTCAGGAATCAGTTAAAATCAATAGTTGCTAAAGATTTAAATATAGTTCCATTATATGGTAAATAAGGGAGAAGAATTTCTCCCACACAACAGTTCCAGACAATCAGTTCTCTTTGGAAGGAACAAAAATACCACCAGGTAAAGGCATAATACAATTAACACAACCATACTACACAGCTTTAAGAAACAAAATTAGGCTAAATAAACTTATAACTGTTATGTACTAATAACAAATTACTGTTAAAGTGCACTTCCAACTCACACAAAGTTGTAATCTATAATTTATTAATGCAAAGAATTTTAACATATATACCCTTTATGCCTATAAGAAAGTGAGCATTACTTATCACATAAGGATATTAAAGGTAATTTATAACCTAAATTCAGGTAAATAACAGAATTATATAAAAAGTGTGTAGCTGCATTTTATGGATAACAGCAACTACAATTCCAGCTTTTATCTATACACATTTTTTATTTATTTAGATATTTCATATATATATATATAAATGAAAACTGTAGATGTCCAAGCCCACAAGTTTCATACATCTTTGTGAATAATGCACAGTGCTTCAGATACTCAGTCTTTCTGCCCCAAATGATTTTAGAACATATTTAATCCAACGATGAGATACTGTTGTTAGTACAGCAGATAATACAAACGGAAATTTACGCCAGAGCTTCTTCTTTGAGTTTCCCAATATTATAGAAAACCATAAGACTATAACCTCAAGACTGTAACATTTTCTATAAGACTATAAGACTTTGAAATGAAGGAGGACAATAGTGCTGTGACATGGAGCAGGGCCACTTATCACACTGTCTCTTCTACTGAGGTGCAAGAAGTCATAACAGGGACTTTGAAAGAGGAAGATGCACTAACTTTGCTCAAATAGCTCTGAGCAACACTGGCTTAGCTAACTTGCCTACTGTCACAGTAGGATGGACTGGGAATAGAAGCCAAATCTGTTTTCATTTCCATATCACAAAGCACATGATGAGGTACTGCAAGTGGGAAAGCCACCGATGTGGAACTTCAGAGGGCATTTTTGTTTTGCTTTACTTTCCTCAATTCAAACCAAAATGGGTTTTACACTTTTGAGTTTGTCTGTGACTTATTCCCATGTTGATAAATTACAACTAGCACTGAAACAGCTGGATAAGACACTGAGAACAGGTGGAGAATTTACCCATCTGCTACACATTAATAACTACAAATAGGGTAGTGAGAACAGTGAAAAAGCAATTAAGTTTAAATCCATACTGCTCTTTAGTTATACGTATACAAAATCCTGTATAAAATCTGGCTCCAGTAGCAATAGTCATCCCTCCCCACATGCACCCAGAAGAAGAATACAATTTTGGAATGATTCACAGAGTCACCACAGAAAATTCAGGAAGAATGGAGATGTTACCAGATATCAAAATAAGAGCAGTCAATGCATGAAAAAAAATGTAAGAATGTTTGAGAGGAGACAAAAACAAGAGTTAAAGAAACTAGGGGAAAGTATGGAAAACTATTTTTAAGGTGTTAACACTTGTTACATTTGATGCAAGAATGAAGCAAAAATATACCAAAATAAAAACTTATATTGAATAATTCATGCAAAGGTTACTTTTTGAAGATAAGTGGGATCTTCATGTTTTTCTAGATGCTTGATTTACATACAAATAAGATTGTGGTGAATATGTTTCAAATGATTAAAGCAAGGGGAGGGAAGGCAGAAAACAAAACAACCACAGTACCCACAGCTATCTGTGAAATTCCTGTGAACCACAGTGCTTCCCTTGGTACAATGACAGCTAAACTAATAGCCCACTTGTCAGAATTTCAGCTGTGTGGAAAATACACAAAGTACATTTAGAGAAAACTGAACACTTCTAAATGCAAGTCTCACTCTGCATTCACGATTATCTAATCAGTAATAAAGCTGCTTTGGTTTAAGTTAAAATGAAGATTGGTCACTGACTATACTGCAGCATCTGTAAAGAATATTATTTCGTAGTGTTTTTCTTGGACCAAGAAAAACAAATGTCTTGCTACACTTGCCACACTAGGTAACAAAATGGCTTGATTTCAGAATTCAGTAGTTTCAGTTAGAGAGACCATTTTTGCAACTGCACCGGTAAAACTAGGTATAAATTGTTCATGTCCCATCCTACCACAAATCGGGATTATCGCAAGATGAAAGATGTTCTGTAATGGCTGTTTGGTGATCTGAATACAGACCTACAACCCAGGCACATGCAGTTGCAACTGTTCAGGAGTCTCCTCAGAAAAGAAAATAAAACAAAACATTAAAAGGTTTAAAATGATATTAATTCCCACACTCACCCATCCTAGAGCTGAGATACATTAGTAGAATAGTAAGCTGGGCAAAAAAGCTACTATTCTACCTGACCAGACTTTGATATACTTAGTTTAGCTGCATTTATGACAGCAAATATGTCTATGAAATAATATTCCTGTAAATTAAAAATGGCTAAAACTGAAAAAAAGTGTCCAATTAATATAACCATTAAAAACTGGAATAGTGCTAGCATGAAACCTAGATCTGACATGCAGTATGTAATAGTACCTAGAAGAAATGTGATACAGTGGTCTGAACATCAGCTGGAATACAGCACAGCAACAGAAGGAGCACAGACATGCTGCAGAACAGGAGTTAGGCAGAGAACTCTCCTCTAAGGCTGTCTTTGCTTTTGTTGCTGATCCAGAAGCTAAACCTCCTTAAGCTGGATATACAAATTAGAAACCAAAAACAGTATAACACATGGAGTTAAGTTTTAAAGTAGGTGATTATCAAGCCTCAGTTTATCTTCATACATTAACATAAATGAAAGTAGACAAGAGAGAACAATATGTTGTCTTGGAGCAATGATTTGCCATTGGTAATGTACAAAAGTACAATGAATGTGGCTATTAGCATAGGAATGCTTTCATCCCGTTGTAATTTCAACATTCACCGAATTAGAAGAGAAAGGATTAAACCAGAAGATACCTTTTCCTTCTCCACATCAGAAAAAAATAACATGTATGGAAAGTCAGAAATGCAGAGAAGCAGAGAACTTTGTGATGCCTACACAATCCCATAAAAAAGATACAAAATAGTGCCAATTGCAAAGCTTAGATCTGGACCTACATGTGAACTCTAAAAGGCAGAAGGGTTCAGATCTACTGATCCAGCTGAAGCCATCTCCACAAGTGATTCATTTTATTTGATCATAACACTGAGAGTTGAAAGATGTCTTCCTCTGTTACCTAATCCTGCGATATTCTGTGGAAAAAAGCAAATGCAAGACTCAATGCAACCTCTGCAAGTGGTAAATATCAAGATACATTGCCTTTTTATTTTTTTTCAAAGTCACACTTCATCTGCTGATTCAAGAAAAATCAGTTCTGTTTTCTGAGGGTTTTTCAGTTATCCTAAGTACCAGG
>VXAV01004791.1:162917-201053 GCA_013399715.1 Alectura lathami
TTTTTTGGTTTTAAATCCTTCCCTTTTTTTTTTTTTTTTTTTTTTTCTCTCCCTATAGTTTAACTATAGGGTTGAATATTACAGAATCTCTTTGGCTTGTCAAGATAATTTTGTGTTCATCAAATTAAAACCACGTCTTTCACAATGCTGGTTGAACTTTTTTTTTCTTCCCCTATATACTGTGTCATCTTCTGTCAGAGATAATGAAAGAACAAATACAAATAAAGTCATTTGAACCAGTAATTTATAATAATGACCCTTTCAGTCAGAACATCTCAGAACATCTGTCAGAATTTCCGAAAATCAAATATTATTAATGGTAAAATAAGTATTGTCAGAAGCAATGATAAACATACTATTTCTACCATTGAAGGACAAACCCTTTGCTATGGTAAACCAATCCAATCTCACACCAGAGCTAAATTTCATGTGTTTATATGCTAAGTCTGACAATACGTGCATGTAATAAAGCTGAAGAAAAATATATTTTTATTAAATGTGACAGATACAATGGTGTCAAGCAGCTCAGTGCAGAAAAACAAGACAGTATCATAAAGTTTAGGTGGACAACTACATTAACATTCAAGTAAATCTGACTCACAGAGGCAATAGCTTTCTCTGGAGAACTGAAACAGTTTCTTATGACTATCAGAAATATATATGACCATTATGAGTACAGCCTATGCTGGACTAGCAATTGTCAAAAAAGGTTGACATTAGTTTATGCTACTTAAAGATGTAAACAGCACTGTAAAGGGCATATTTCTATATATCTTTGCACTTGCCAGCTTTTTTCTAAAACAATCCTACAAACAACTTGTATACACTGTTTGCAATAAGATCTGTGGTATTAAAGCAAAATGATATGTTCATAGGACAATGACAAAATGGAGTAACTTCAGTGAAGGGCAACCAAATGGTTAGAGGCTGGAACAACTGCCTTGTGAGTTGACGCCAAGGGAAAGGGGCTTATTCAGTCTGGAGAACAGGCTTCTTGAGACCCCAGGAGAAGCAGAACTTACAATGAGGTCATCAAGGAGACACATCCAGGCTTTTCAGAGTGGTGCTCAGTGGGAGGACATGATATCAGACATAAATTTAAACCAAACCTAAGGAAAAACTTTCTTCACCATGCAGGAAATTAATGCATTGGAACAAGTTGCTCAGGGAGGTCATGCAGCCTCCAGAGTTTTTCATGACTAGACGGTATAAAGCCCTGAGCAACTTGGTCTGGTCCACTGACCCTGCTTTGACCTACAGAGGTCTCTTCTAGCCTGAATTATTCTGTATCTGCAATCTAAATGTCTGCATTTGAGCTAGTTGACTAAGCTCCCATTGTAGTCATTGGAGATCTAGTCGATACAGTCAATGGGGTTTAGTCAATAATTCATATGACTAAATGCAGATGTCTATTTTAGGATAAGATGAATCACATCAATACTACATTGATTAGCTCACTGTTGAGTAAAGTTAGCCTTTATGGTCTTGATCAGCCGTCCTGATCCTGCGCCCACAGTCATATGAGCTCCCCACACTAGGTTTAAAATACCAACTTCCAAACACACCACTCTTCCCACTCAATAAATAAATAAATAAATAAATAAATAAATTCTTTAGAACCCTGGAAGTACACACTTCATTTCGTCAGAAAAAGTCTAGCCAGTTCTAGGAAAAAATTTTAGTATGGATTTACTTAGAGGAATAAGGAGGCCACTAGCAATGCCTGTTATAATCTATGCATTAAGGATCGCATGACAGACCAATCAAAGAGAAGTCTCCCAGCCACTCTGCTCCCATCTCTGATTTCCCCAACTACCACTGACACCAACTGCAAGTGTCAGGGTCCTGAGTACCTCAGCAGACTCCAACTGTCTGGTCTTTAGCTATCTTTCTCTGTAAATCTCCTCTGCAACCCCTTCTCTCCCTGCACACGTTTAGGTGCTTGGGTTAAAAGTCTGCTCTAATATATAGCTATGTAACCATGAATGAGATTTCTATATAAAAAAAAAAAAAGAAAAGCTAAGCTGTGGGAAATAGCTGTGAAAAGCTCCATCTGGGGCCTGTACCCATGTGGCCACCACCGCCTTGGGTGCTGCACTGAAGCTCACGCTCTTGGTCTCAGCACCTGGCCTCTGTTCTGCTTGTGTTGGGCTTTACCTTGTCAGTCCTGACCTTTCCTTGCTGACTGGACTTCTTGGCTGAACCTCAAAGTTGCCTTATCACCTACACTACACTGGCAATCACCAGCTGGACTGTTGGCTGAACACTGTTACCATCACCAAACCTGTCTGGCCTCTTACGTTCAGGTTCTGTGGCACTGTACCCCACATAAGTGAGGTTAATAGCTTGCTGTCACCCTTGCCTCTCTCGTGAAGGAGTCATGTGGACTGCTGACAGCAACTGCCAGAAAAGGGTTCAGCAGCACCACCAGTAATACAAATGGAAGCATAAATGTATATTAGCGCTGACTCAGATTCTTGGACATCCCATTGACCTTTTCAGGCTCAGCATTCCACAGAGCCATAGATCAAGTGCTACTTCAAGCTTTTTTTATATTTTTTGAATGACCTTCAGTAGTAGTATTATTTCAAGATGCCATTCCTACAAACTCCTCATCAGAATTCTAGTTTTTTCTCCTCCTTGCAATAATATGCATACACTAAAAACATTTTGCAATGTATTTGCTTATGTGAAACATGCTGTGATGCTATTTCAGTGTGACTCCCACCATCACCCCAATAAGATAAAAACATAATTGCACAGTTAGAAAAGCTTGAGGCAAGGTCCAAACAGTACCAAGCAACCATCAAAAAGTTCCTATGATGTATTAAGTAGCTCTGCTTTAGCAGTTGTACACCACTACAGTTTCTCATCATAAACAAATTATATATTTTCAACAGTCTCCACCTATGCACTAAATCATTGCACATAAAGCAGCACCATGACAAACCAGCATGCATCAGTTCAAGTGATTGTGTCACATTAGTCACCATCCTAACAGACTTTATTCATTGTAATGGTCTTTACTCAGAAAGAATGAAATTTGTCACCTACATTCCTAATGAGCTTTCTCTTTCTTTTTGAATAGCTCAATCAAGCAGACTGAGCTCCTTATAGGATAAGTCACTCCATCAAAGGAGTAAAATATAGCAGCACCCTACCCGTAAGCAGAAGGCTAAAGTACTTCAGATTACTCACAAGAAAGTTTATTATTTGCAAGACTAAGGCTTGAACTGGTAGTTTCCAAAATGTAATGCAAAAAATTGTTGTCATTTTGGAAAAGCCATGTTCAGGGTTCTAGTGTCATATCTAGGAACATATCTGGACAAAACTACTAACAAGAACCAAGTTTCTCAATTACCTAATCAGTTTAGAGGATAAAGCTCTGAAATCCTAAATGCCACGATGAAAGTACATGCCTGAATATAGAATGCATGCACTTAAACCAGTATTTAGTTCTGTTTCTGTTAGTTCCCAAGGCTGACTAGCTTCAGTCACAACTTGTCAGACAACAGTATTTATTAAAAGAAGCCTGCTTTCATTGATATGAACAGCCAGTACATGAGGCTGATTGACCAGTCTCTTTGAAGTCACTCATTCCTGGCAACTCTTGGGAAGTTAAACAAGGCAAACGACACCTGAATCACCTATATGGTTAATTATTAGAATCCCTTCTTCTAAAAGACTCACTGATACTTTCAGAATTTACTTTAGCTGCCCTACAAATGGACATGAGGAATATATTTAAAGTCTGAGAAGCTTCAGCTACATGACAAGTGTAAAGCATTATTTCCAGTAGTGATTTAGTGATTTCTACAAATGTCTTGCTCCTTTACCACCACAGTTCAACTGACTAACAGAGTTTATCTTAGTGTTTTGTAACATTCTTTTTTTTCTTTTTCAATTTTTTTTTTTTTTTTTTCTGGCTTACAGCTTCAATCTCTCCAAAAGGCAGTTAGACGCATGGAAGTCAGCAACAGAAATTCCTGGTCAATCAGAACTGTCAGAACTGGATGAAGGAGATACACCACACCTGAGGTCACAGAAAGTTAATCCATTTTTATGCCTAATTAGGTAACACCATCCTATTTGCACTAATAATCTGTTTATGGAGGTTCTACCACTGTTATGGAGAACTCCCGTGCATTACCTTCTCAAGGGCCAATTAATGGAGAAGAAATGCTGTGGGCCCTTCCTTTCTCTTCTTACATCTCATCAATATTTAAAAACATCTTTCTAGTTTAGAAGCTCTTGGTGCCATGATGTTTCCACCTTCAGTAAAGAGTTAAGGCCATTGCAAAGTAAAGACAGGGTTTTCCTGGTGAGCACCTTCCAAGTTTAAAACTTGAAAAAAGGGTGAAGACTGTCCTCAGGAATTGATTGCAGGAAATTTGTAATCTATAAACTCCACAAACCACAGGGAGAAGTCCTGATTAACTGAATTGATCCACTTGTAACTGATCACTGAAATTTGCTTCTGTGACTGTCTGATGATCTGCATGCATTTCTACCTTAATCTTTCTTTGCAGGTCATGAATAATCCAAGCATACACTATTTTCACATTCTTCACTTGAAACTGTGGTTATTTAGTGCCTGAACCAAAATGTTACAAAGTCAATGGATCTGCATCCCTTCCTTCTAGCTACTGCAATGTCATGTGTGATTTTACTCTGTCTTTATCAACATTAAGCATCCAAGCACTTGATAAATCAGACCCTGGCTGTTTTTACTGAACAAGGAAACAATTTCACTAAAAGTAAAAAGAACTAGCAATAAGGTAAGGTAACAATTCAGGGTCTTCATTGGAAAATAAATGGCTTACAAAATCTACATATGAATCTCTGAATCAACCTAGCTTTCAATGAATCCTTGCACTCTCCTACATTATCCCATCTATTACAAGAATCTGCAATGTATTAACCACCATGAACTCCAACCTCTATAAGAGAATATGCAAAAATACACACCATCTGCAAATATATAAAGAAGTGATATGCAGTATGAATTTATATATCTTGATCTCTATATCGGTCCATTAATTTTTATGGTGCTAGGGATAGCAAGGAGACTGAAGACCCAAACTAAATCATGACAGAGATAATTAAATGTCCTGTTTTTTAATACTTTCGTAGAAGTAATTCCATCTACTCTATTACACAATGATGAAGCACTGGCTTCAGGTTTGGTATATTCAGTAGACAAAAAAAAAGAATGCAATTGCAAGGAAACACACTAATGTTAACTGATCTTACTATTCATTATACTAACTTGCAAATAATCATCTTTCTGTCAGCACCTTGTTTCTTCCACTTTCATTTCTCTAAATGTTTTAAAAAATGGATCTTACTTTTTGGTAATAAAATGAGATGTTCACACATTTAACTTTACTATCAAGTGGAAAACAGGCAATAACTGCTTTAGAATGGCTGAAAATAAAAGCTGAAATGAAGAGAATGATGCTCAAACAGTAATAGTAGTTTGAACACAAATTTCAAGATGCATCTCTTCTCAGACAGATTCAGTGCAACAGATTTGAAGTCAAGTGCAGAGAAAGAAGTGATGCCAAGGAAACAACAGACAAGATCTGTGAACAGAAATAAATATTTTTATCTGAACAGAAACTGTATATTCAAAATATAAAAGGACGTAGAACCTTCTAAGGCATACCAGTAAAAAGACTAGCAACTAGTACCTGACTCAACTTTATCATCAAATACATATTTTGTACTTATAAATTCAAAGTGTGACCTTCTGAAAACAGTGTCAGCTTACTGCCAGTTCTTTTCTGTTTTGTCAAAGGAATTGTGTAAATAAGATTCTAACATATGAAGAGAGCAACCCGTGCAGAGAAAACTGATGTGCCATTGCAAGGACACCTTGACATCTCCTGTTTTCCATTATGGCCATACAAAGCTTAGTAGTCCAAGAAATTAAATGCTTTTCAACCCATTTTTCAGTGATACCTTAGAGACAATAAACCCACTTTGTATAGAAAGTACGTAAGCAGTTTGAAAGTAATTAGAGAGGATGTTAATGCCCTGCAACACATAGAATTAATCTAAGTCATAAGGACAAAACTGATCAATTGCAATGAAGTAAATGGAGGGAAAAAAGCTATCCAAGTATTGCATTCATGAGCATACCTTCAGGAGTTCACAAAAAAAAAAAAAAAAAGCCCATAAGTTTTGCTAGATATGCTCTAAAAATTAAATCTTCCATGCTGAGGATGACCCAAACATTTCATCCTGACTCCTGTTACAGTAGAGCAATAACTATTTGCTACTGATTATGAGTAACATGCTCAAAAAGTGGGATTTGTTATATATGCTCTAGTGATGATGTATCAGTTCTGATGTGGTATCTCTGGATCTAAAAAGTAAATGACTATTTATTTTTGAATAGCAAGTTTAGATCATGTGCTTGTGGAATGTGATTAATTGATTATGGAGTCATCCAAACATTATTTAGGAGCAAGAAACTTCATAAATTCTATCAGAACATGGGAATTAAGTGTTTTCATAGACACGGAGGTTCCAAAGCAAACCATTACTGAGTGAGTTTTCACTGCAGCACACTTACAGACCTTTGAAGGCCTCATACTTTACACAATGCACATACTATTTCGAGATGCAACAATATACATTCTGCAACTGTTAAGTCAGTTACTAACTCATGAAGTTACCTAATTAACACTGCATTCCTTTCTCACTCAATGCCTTAGGACAAAGAAAAGATGCACTTAAAAAATGAAAACCTTTAATGTAAAGTATGAAAAAAGGATGGAGCCCCACATCTTGTAAGAGAAAATGGCATAGGTTCAAACATAAACAACTCTTTCAGCACGAACAGGGAGAAGGTTGATTTAGGAGGAGATGGTAGAAAGTGGCATTTAGCTGAACTGATTTGATTCTAAATATTCCAGACAAAAATATCAGGTGCAAAATTAATCTCCTTGAACATCATGTGAAATTTTGACTTGACTTCTGTCTTAACCCTCCTTCCCTCCAAAACAACACCCATAGTTGTTATTCTCAAATGTGTTAATGCATCTTAAAGAACTCAATATACACCTGCTTTGGAGAAGATTTGACACAACACATCTTTTCTAGAGGCATGACAGCAATCAGAAATCCACACCTCATACCTTTGTCTACAACCTTTGTCTCTGTGAGGTCCACTCACTGACACTGACTTAGTGTCAGTTTAAAGTTTGTAACCCTTGAAGTGGGCTGATCAGGGCTTCCTCTGGACCCCATCACCTTCAAACACAACTATTAACTTCTTTTTTTTAGGGCCATGAGGAAAGTGCTTCACTGTATCCTGCCAGGATGGTGTTTTCCAACACAATACAGGTGCCCTTGAGTATGGTATGAAGATCAGAGGAGGAATGGGACAAAAGTCATACTGAATACTTGCAGGTCTGGCTCATATTAGTTAAGAGTGCAGCTGGTATATCAGGGGCAGTGATTATTCCACTGTACTAGTACTGGTGAGAGACATCTGGAGTGCTGTGTCCAACTCTGGCCTCCCTAGTACAAGAGAGAAAGACACAGACATGCTGGAGCACGTCCAGCATATATATAGAAGAAAAATAGCAACATTCTTTGTCTTTAAAGGTCTGAGATAACAATGTAATTGAGTCCTGGGCGCAGGACTTCAGAAATTCACCAGGCAGCACAATACAAGTGTTCTTGGCTCAGATTTGATTCGTGTGTTGTAGGTCAAAACAAAGGTGTAGATACAGAATCTTGCAAAACAGGTGCTTCTGTTTTACTTCTGTAATGACCACAAAACCTACACTTCCACAGTCTTACAGATGTCACACTGTGATACCAATCACCTTTCATAGATTCAAAATTGAATCCTTTTTAAAGGAATGAAAAAAATCCTAAAACTAAATTTTGATTTCACCACAATTCTTGCCTTTCTACAGTTAAAATAATGTACTACAAACATGCAGCTGCTTCTAGAGATTGTGCCAGAACCTTAATCCAACATCCAGTTATGCCTGTAAACTAAACGGAAAGTGGAAAACAACTCTATTACAAGACACTAAAACATTAGCCAGAAGGTAAAGCATGTTGAAATTTTACTGCTTTAGCCAATTTTCAAGGAAAAATAGACTTCTGATAAAACAACATTTAGCGCATACTTCAATTAAAAAATGAAGAAATAGCAAGTGTTTTAAATATTATTTTTTTCCTGCCATAATTCAAATACCAGAGAAGTTCTAATATTTAGAGTTTCAGCTCATGTGCCAATTCTGAAATGCCAGTAGGCAGCCCAGGAACTACACAAATTGAAATTTAATCAGACTCTTAGACTCGTGACAGATTTCATCTCTGTGGTCACATTTCTCACAGGATACCAGCTCTTATGTGAATCCGAGGTGTACCCATGTGTCTGCGTGAGTGCAGTTGCACCATGACAGCCAAATGTCATGCATTTTAATGCTTATTGGGTGGTTATGGAAGGAGCCAGGAGAGAGAATCTGAAGTTGGTATGCGCTCAGGTTGGTTTTTATGCAATATGTTAGATCCCAATGTTTCAGTGAAAATGCTGGCTGAATTTTCATGGAAAAATGTTATTTATAGAGAAATTTAAGGGATTTTTTTTTTTTTTTTTTAAACAGGAACAGATGTACCTAAATATCTTTGCAAGACAGTAAAAACTTCTGATCATGTTACATGTCAATGTACAGATAGTTACTAACTAGTGTCTTGAAATCAGCAGTTACAGAAGTTTGTGAGCATACAGAAAGAAACATGTATCTTTACATATGTTTTCTTCTTTACATAGAAGATACAAATCTGAAGGTTACAAAAGTGAGGCTTCAAAAAAAATTCAGAGGCTTGAACAGAGAACCAGCATGAAATTAGTATAAGGATCAGAGTTGTGTCATTATCTTAAGTGTACTTTCATATTTGCAAAGGTGTACAATTATAAGTGAATGGAGAGGTAAATCAAATAAATTTCACAATATATTGCTTTTTAGTGTACTGGGCTTACATGGCAAGTTTTTCGTAGCAGGGTGCTGCAGGTGTGGTTTCTGTGAACAGAGCACAGAAGCTGCCCCATGTCAGATCAGAGCCACTTCAAGCTGGCTCCAGGAGGGACACACGAGAACTGAGCCATGAGCGACAGTGGTTGTACCCTGGGAGAGCAGCTTTAGGAAAGGGAAAAACTGCTGTGCAGCAGCAGCTGGGAGAAAGGAGCGAGAAAGTGGGAGAACCAGCCCTGCAGACCCCAACATCAGTGCAGAAGGAGGGCAGGAGGTGCTCCAGGTGTGGAGCAGAAGCTCCCTGCAGTGCAGCAGAGGCCCATGGTGGAGAAGGCTGTGCCCCCTGCAGCCCACGGGCACCACATGGAGCAGATCTCCATGTGCAGCCCACGGTGCAGCAGGTGGATGTGGCCTGAAGGAGGCCACAGCCCATGGAGAGCCCCTGCAGGAGCAAGCCCCGGGCCAGAGCTGCAGCCCGTGGAGAGGAGCCTGTGGTGGAGCAGAGGCCTGGAGGAGCTGCCACCCATGGCGCCCAGTGCTGGAGCAGTTCCTGAAGGATGGGCCCTGTGGTACAGAGCCGTGTTGAAGCAGTGCTTGGAGAGCTGCAGCCTGTGGGAAGCCCATGTGGGATCAGTTTGGGAAGGTCGGCACCCGTGGGAGGGACCCCATGTGGAGCAGGGGCAGGGAGTGACCATGGAGGAGCAGCAGAGACGAAGCGTTATGAACTGACCGCAGACCCCATTCCCCTTCACCACTTGGAGAGGAGGCAGAAGAAGAGGAGTGAGGGGGAAGGTGTTTTTCACTTGCTTAAATGAATCTTCCCCAAGACAAATCTGTTTTGCCCGTGACAGTGATTGGTAACTGATGCCCCTGTCCTTATTTCAACCCATGAAGTTTTTCCATTGTGCTTTCTCCCCTGTCCTGCTGAGGACAGGGAGTGAGAGAGCAGCATGGTGGGCACCTGATGGCCAACCAAGGTCAACCCACCACATCTAGATAGGTCAGGATAGGTTTCGAAATCTTAATAAAAAAAATAAAATAAATAAAAATGAAGGATTAGAAATATACCTACAGGCTTGAGCCCAATTATTCAGGTAACTGCTAGGCAAAATTTTCTCAAAAAGCAGCTAAATTCATTAGGATTCTAAATTTAAGGACAAGGTTCCTTGTGCTCAATTTCTAATTTCTGTACACGACATTTCCAATGTGAAGGCTGCCTGCTAAGGAAAAAATGATTTAAAAAAAAAAAAAAAAAAAAGATTACTAACCTAGAAATACTAAAAACAGAAGACCACCATATGGTCTTCCGCATCTTGTCCTCGGAAGCCTAGGTTACCTCACTGTGAGTAATTTCATTAACTTCCAAAACATAGATGGAAAACTAGCATACCTCATCACTCTTCTCAGTGAGTGTGCTAGTCTGGTACAGCCTAATGGCTGTTAATTCTTTTTTTCTATTAACTGCAGAAAACATGTATTTTTTCCCCTGACTCAACAGGATTGCTTACAAAATTCAGTCAGAATACTTTAGAGGCAGCTAATCCTCTTCCTTCAGCATCAGGTCATGACCTCCTGCTTCAAATGCCGCAAGACAGCATCTCAAACAGCTTACTGCATGAATCTAATCTCTTTTCCACTACTATGTACTGGCTTAGGCTCCCCCCCAGCCTCTTATATCCTTACCCTCACTACTACTAGAAAAATCAATTAAATTCAAAAAAGAATACTAAACCTAAAGCCAGGTTTGTTCTTATTCTGGTGAACTGAACCACATGCATTTCAGAAATACTGACAAAAGAAAGTACTGGCCAGCAATCATTTAAAATGACCCTTACATTCTTTACATAACACAGGGTCAAGTTCTATGGTGAAGCACAGAGAACAGAAACCAGAGAAATGCCCTGTCTTGCTTGCTTCTGTTTCTTTACATCTTAAGGTTTAATTGATCATTTCTACTGCTGGTCACACTTCATGCAAGCATTTAAAATTAATTGCGTGATGCCATTGACTGCACGTATGCAATCTAGTTAAGTCAAAAATCACCACACAGCAGTGGCACCCAAGTGATTTTTAGACCTCCTTTGGCAAAATGCTGACCTTTCCTTAACAACGTAATGTCATGGTGCATTAGCCTTTTGGCCAGCAAACCATGACATGTTATTTTGAACATATGCAGCAACTTCAAATTATTAACTGCTTTAACAACATGAATAGTTTCAGTTCAAAAGAAACAAGTACACATAAATGCTTAAATTTACAGTATATTGTCTTTTAAGAATTTTACAACTCAAAAATTTATGTCATAGTAATTTGAATATTTCATTAGCAAATAGTGAAAAATAGTGAAAAATATTCTGTGATATATAAAAACATTTAAATTGTTATCATGGCATTTGTTCTTAGAAAGAACACCAGCTCTTCATTTTGCTGGAGAACAAAAAATAACCTATTTACAAGCCCCCACTGTAGTGAACCTATAAGAAGACCAAAACTATACAAGGGTTCTGATAAAGAGGTTAAATGTGTTATGTGTTTATGATCACCTAAGTTTTGACAGTGCCTGCACATACCATTAATGTGATCAGATAGTAATTACTGTCTTAATAAGGTATTGCAGTGGGGCACTGAAAAAAATTGAAGGACTTCACAGAATCATAGAATCATAATCATAGAATGGCTTGGGTTGGAAGGGACCTCAGAGATCATCTAGTTCCAACCCCCCTGCCATGGACAGGGCTGCCAGCCACTAGCTCACTAGATCAAACTGCCCAGGAACCCATCCAGCCTGGCCTTGAACACAGCCAGGGATGGGGCAGCCACAGCTTCTCTGGGCAGCCAGTGCCAGCGCCTCACCACTCTCTCAGGGAAGAATTTCTTCCTGATGTCCAACCTAAACCTTCCCTCTTTCAGTTTTAGCCCATTCCCCCTTGTCTCACCATTATCCACCTGTGTAAAAAGGCCTGGACACAGTACTCCAGGTGAAATCCATTTAATCCATTTAATATCCATTAGTTTTTGTCCCTTCTTTTAACAGAATCCGGAAGCCGGTCACAATGTTTTCAAGTCCTTGAATTCATCCTGAATGAAATAAATCTCATACCAATATCTGAATTTACTAACTAAAGCATTAATGTTTCCCAATAAAACAAAAATGATTATTCCATAATGTAAAACCGAAAAATAAAGTATCTTTATTACAAAAAAAAAAAAAAAAGCATCATTAAAATATTATTACAAAGTTCACTAGAAAATGTTAAACTTACATGCAATTAATATCAGCTCAGGTTTCAGAAGACTTCTTCCTCATTAATAACAAGGCACAAACAAAACTTCTAATGAAATAAGAGATGAAATTCACCTGGCTCAACACCAGGTCAGTAATTTTCCCTGATTATCTACTTAAGATTTCAGACTCTTGAAATGTTAGTGAGCTTGACCCTCACTAACAGTCTACTCTGTGAACTGTCTGATTTCCTAATGGCACAAGGGAAAAATAAACCACATTCAAGAATCAATGCTGAAAGCTCTATGCTAATCGTTCACATAAGTATTTATCATTTTAGACGTGCAAAGACATCTAGAGATGGAATAAACGTCTATCGGCAAAGAAGTCATTGCATATGAATTCCAGCTGGATAAGGAAAATAAGCAGCTAAACAGAATGCATTTGTGTGTCAGCAGCACTGCTGCAGTAGACACCCCTTCAGATTTCACACCACCAATGGCCATTACCAACATTAATAAAAGCCATCTGGCCTTGCATAGCTTTATGTCTGCATCTCATTGTTCTGTTTGTTTCAACAGCATTTAACCGTCCCTGGAGCTCTTGGTTCTGAGAGGCAATTTGGAAACTTTTTGAGGCCTGAATACACAACAAGCAATTAATCATGATGACAGTGCTTCCAAAGGTCACACTATTACTTTGAGCAATGATACCAATTTTTTCATTCCTTGAGTTTAATTCTAGGGAAAAAAAAAAAAAAATCCCCAATTTTATGGTTATAACTACTGTAATGAAAAATTAACAAGAACACAGTCTTGTAGCTAATGTCTTTACTACATGACTCTGGAGAACTAAAGAAGTCTAGCTTTCAAATTCTGTTCAAAGATCAGCGTGTTCAGAAGCAACCAACAAAGCCAACAAAACTAGCCAAATAAATGAAACTGTATTAGAGCATACCTTGCTTTGGAATGAGAAGTCCTACTGAAATGCAAGACATCCATTCAGGGAAATTTGCAAGTAAATTAGGATGTTCTCATTTCCCTCCACAGTGACAGGGAATTCAAATAAAATTATTGTTAATGTTTAGCTCATCTGAATGCAGTGGCTTATTATTGCCTTCACTTGCCCTGTTGCACCTTAGAGAGCACGAACTGATTAAGTCTTGAAGGGGACCAGGAGACAGGAAACTTGCGTGCAGCATCCCAGGAACAGCCCTGAGCTGGTGGTGAGATTCCTGAAGTCACAAACCTATTTGCAGACCTGCATTTTGCATATGATGCTTTCACAGGAAGAATACACTAAATAAACCACCACCATATTGTACCTAACCATGAGCAGGCATAATCATTATTAAGCAAAGCAGCCATTACTGATGTTTTGTGCCAAATAATACTATTTCTCTGTGAAATATACTCAGAGATGCACCAAAATCATCTCCCAAAAGGAGTTCCATCTGACAAAGGGTTTAAACGGAAGACAGACAACACACAAAAGGGACAGCTCAAGCCATGTGCAGAATACATGTTCAGGCCTATGGGGAACTGTCAGGCTGAAGTAGGGTTTTTTGGAAGATAGCTTTAGCTTAGGCATTGGAGAAGGTTGGAAGCCCCAAACATACTTAAATATATCCTGGACAACTCAAGTCTGTGTCTTTAAATATTTAACTGCCTCTGCAAAGATGGATGTCAGAAGCTGTCTGGCCTTAATTCTAAGGTGAATTCCAGCACTAAACAGTTCTTAAAATATTTATCTGTGTTCAATTTTGACTGAGTTTGACACATGCAGAAAGTGGTAAGTCAAGGGGAATGGTTTTAAACTAAAAGAGGGGAGATTTAGGTTAGATGTTAGGAAGATGTTCTTTACTCAGAGGGTGGAAAGGCGCTGGCACAGGCTGCCCAGAGAAGCTGTAGATGCTCCATCCCTGGTGGTGCTCAGCACCAGGTTGGATGGGGCCCTGGGCAGCCTGATCTAGTGAGAGGCAACCCTGTCCATTGCAGGGGGGTTGAAACTAGCTGATCTTTAAGGTCTCTTCCAACCCAAGCCATTCTGTGATTCTGTGAACCACAGAATGGAACAGAACCCTCAGAGTGTCATTCCATATTAGCCCTTCCATTTCACATATATGATGTACACATTTTGCAGGAAAGTGGGAAGAGGTGAGTTGTTCTGTTATAAAAATATTCCTGTTTTAATGTCATTTCTATTATGCATATAAAATTACTTAAACACAAGAAGCAGGATATCTCATTTGGAGTTACACTAATGTCATTCTGACAATCAAGAAATACACTGAGGGTTTTATCATCTAACAAGCACTCTGTTTTCAATGCCAGATTTTATCTTTCAAAATAGTAATTATTAGTATTTTTAACATTTTCTCAGTATAAAGACTTACAATTTAATGGATGAAATTTCCATAAACTTTAGTGAATACATTGTGTTACCCTATTAATTTCTGTATTACTTGGCTACTGTTATTAAACAATAATAGCATTCTCTTTCTTACAATCCACATTTCAAAAGGAGCTTTAAATATAACGGGAGAGGGAAGAGGCAGAGCAGATAAACTATGCAGATGAAAGGAATGGTTGTTTTTTCTCTTTGTATCTTAAGTGCAAATTCTTTTACACTGTTTCCCAGACACCATCTGTTTCCAAAACAACTCACCACTAAATACAACAGAGATAGAAACCTCTAATAGGAGTGAAACCTGCCAACTTGCAGAATGGTCTGCGCTTTCTCAAACAGGCAAAACAAGATAGTACGGAGTTGTTTATAAATTAAAGAGAGGCAATGGGTGTCACCTCAGATGATGCAGTGCTCCATTTTAGGGATTTTCGTTAGAATCATGGTTGGATCGTTACTTTACAATGTTCCCGCACGCTTGCTTTAAGAAGCGTGAGCCACATTTGGGCATTTACTCACAGGGTTTATTTCACTTTGGGTAGGTTTTTCATCTTATTTTTACTTTTAAAGCTTACTATTCAACCCTGAATAATGAGTCAGACCCGCTGAAAGCCTTGCTCCATTTGAGGTTAGACTCCAGTGAAAGTTTGGAAAAACAGAAACTGAGTGAACTGTTTACATCAAGGATCCACCCAAGCCCACACCCTTTCTGCTGGTTTCTTAGGAGGACATACAAGAACCCAAGATGCATTCAACTATATGATAATATACCACAACAAGACAGCTCTCTTCATCTGCAGAGAGGCTTAGATCAGTTCCTAAATGCTGTCTACTTGCTGTTAACCCTAGATGTTCTTACTGTGACAGCAAAATACAATTTTAATGTGGTTATGCTACTGAGATTAATGATAATAATCTTACTTAGAAAATTAGTTTATCATTTTGCTTTTCCCTCTCTATATAGTATTTGTGGAGATGAAAAAAAAATACTTACTTGGTCAAATAAGTAACAGTGAGAAGTTACTCACTACAGAAAAAATTGTTTATATTATCTATTCTGATTACATCTCTAACAGATAACGTCTTTTTCAAACACAAAATCCTTCATAAATCTGAGACACGATGACTTTTCTGGCCTTCCCCACTCCTCCCTGTCCTTCTCCTTCATTCAGAATAATTCTCTCCTTTCCGTAGGTCCAATAAATTATTTCAAACATGGAATATTTTTTACGTCCAAGTACCTTTCCAGATAATTTTATAGCAATCAGTAGACTAAAAAGTGCTTCTGTTGTTCCCTCGGCAGTTCTATTAGATTAGATCCATTAGCACACACATATAAACATTACATTTTGAACTCTTTCTGTTGTTAATGTATGACTTAAGATGTTGTTCTTTCTTGTTGTCCATATAAAGATCCTATAAATTTGGCTTTCTCAGTTTGTCCTGTAGCTCAGTTTTAAATCTTTTTTAATTTTTATTTTACTACTACATTAATTCATTACAGGTTCTATATTCCTGACCCTAGTGCTCCAACATACTTAATTACATTATAGGCAACCATCTCCACTCCTGTTCAATATTTTGAACGGCTTCACTGAGTTTTAAACGCACAAAATGGTTGTTGCCACACATTTCATTTCTAGCCTCTGCAGTTGTGATCTTGTGCTTTGCTACTAAAAATAGAGCTGCTTCCAACTACCTGAGCTGGAAAGCTAATTACAACGCTGGTAAACAGTGCTCCTCCCTATTGAGCAAATGGCAGAATAAGGAGTCTGTTAATGCATTAGGGCACAACATGGTCCTGTGGGTCTGAAATCTGTCAAGTGTCATTTATTTAATCATTTGTAGCTGTTTGCTTCATGGATAAATTACATTCAAGAAAATAACTGTCTGACTGTTGGAGCAACAAATCAGGGAGAAAAAGAAAAATCAGCTCATTTTAGGTAGAAGTATTCTAGCCTAATTCTCAGCTCACACAAACCAGTGTAATTTCACTGAAGCATATTGTTTAGACCAGGCAAAAGTCTAGTTCACTTATCTCCCACAGAAGAGGAGCTATCAGAAGACTGGCTGTTTGCTATGGATTAAAGAAATTTTTAAAATTAATTTTGTCACATACAAGTACGAGCAAATAACTGTCACTGTAAAAAAACACCCTCTCCCCTTTAAAGTATTTGCAGCCATGTCTGCAGCCCAGCAGCACATTGCCCGGAGGACATTCCCTGCTAAAAGTTCCTCACGCAGAGGTGCCCACAGAGTTTAGATGCCCCTCTGTATCCATTGATGAAATATAGCTTTCGCTGCTGTGTCCGACTAATTCTTACTATTATAGTTCAATACAAGCTTTGTTAGCAACATGGTTTGTGTCATTACAGACTCAGTAAAATTCACCTTGTTTTCAGCCGTTACTGCGGCAACAATATATAGATAATACACAAAAGCAGCTGTTATATTCACAGTGATATAGCTATGACCCTGTAAGAAAACTATAAAATACCCACAGCTTGTTCACTCAAAACACCTTCTGGGGCCAAGAATGAACATAACCTTCTGGGCATTTTTCTCTTTGAACGCAGAAAACAGGAATAAAATAATTAAGCATAAAACCACAAGACCAACCAATTCTAAAAAACATTTCTACTTCTCCTTTCCAACCCTCCAAAAATAAAGAGACGAGTAAATAAAACCTCCAAGACTGCATTCAACATGTTAGAAAACAGTTCACTGGAGAAGAGCATGTGAGTGAGCATAAACCATTTGGTCGTCATCACATTTCTATTGTATAACAGCTACATACTGTATGCAATGCATACAGGGACAGAATTGCCACCTGAGGTTAAACACATTATTTGCACAGGTCATTTGGGAGAGGAGAGGATGAGCTCCCTCTTCTGTCTCCCATCTTCAAGCAAAGGTATGTCCTCAGCCAAGCAAGCCACCTTCTGTTCTCAAGGAAAAGAGTTTTGCCAATTTTTAGAAAAAATGATTGGAAAAAGATGGAAAATTGTGGACAGAGATGGAAATGTGTAATATAAGAATGAAGAAAATGTAACAAGGAAACAAAAAAGAGGCAAAAAAAAGGCCTGAAGAAGTCAGACTACAGAAAATCAACAGTATTTCAAGTTCTGCATATTCCAAAGAGTTGAAATAGGGAGAATTCTCTGGTAATAACAGAGATGGGAGAAAGGAAACAGAATAGCAGCCTTCTCATCTCAAGCAGAAATACAGAGAAATCTGCACACCACAATGCAGTCCCATACCACTAATCCTAAGTCAGCTTTGAAGAAATCAACTCATGCAGTAGGCCTTGCATAGTTGTTGTTTTAGCACAGGATTTCACCAGAATGTTATACATCTTGTTTCTGCAGTACTCTGTGCATGCAAATAAAGTCATAGGCATTTTTTTGCATTTAAAACCTAAGAGAAAGAGAGAGTGTGTGCATATACATGGGGCAAAATGCTGGTCAGTGATGAAGGCATTTCATGGATTTCAGTGCGCAAACAACAAGTTAATGGAATCCTGGCTTTCAATCTCTAATATTCAGACCTTCTTGCATCTTCAGACCTTTCTGACCTGAATGACCACAAAGACAGTAACCAACATATTTGTAAGGTAGATAAAACGTGCTGATTATAGCAAAAAACACCTTTCCACTGATAACATATTCAAGAAAATAATACAGAGAAACCAGCATATGCACAACGTAGGAAGTTACAGGGAAAACGCTGCTAATTTCTCCCAACACTTGCTCTCACCTTAGGGCAGAGATGTAA
Source organism: Alectura lathami (assembly GCA_013399715.1). NCBI lineage: Eukaryota > Metazoa > Chordata > Aves > Galliformes > Megapodiidae > Alectura > Alectura lathami. The sequence goes on from VXAV01004791.1 coordinate 181,323, forward strand.
TAACCTTTAATCCAGGGACCCATTTCTAATTTATTCATCCAGATTTCAAAGCCAACACCAACAGCCACTTTTTCCCATGTACTACATAGACAAAATGCATATTTAAATTACTCACAAGTATTTTTAGGTGGTCTGCATTTGTTGAGTTGAACTGCACCAATCTGATATGGCATGCCTCCACCATTCTGTTATGCTAGTATAAATTTTCCAATTCCCTCACAAACGTAAGAAATAAAAGAAGGAGGGTAAAAACATTGAATTTGAGGAAACTTTAAAAATAAGTTTAATTCTTGTAAACAGAAGTTAGCCCTGATGGACTACAGAAAAGAAATGTTCAAACTGACAGCCTCAGTGAATGAAGTGATTTTGGAACCTTACATATTTCACCACACAGGTATCACTCAAACTTCAAACTTTCTAATGAACACAACAGCATGTACAAAGACTCCAGAGCCAGAATGAGGCTAACGTTGTAAGTTTAGGGGTATATTAAACAGATGGGGAAGAAGGGGAATAACTAAGCATTAATACATTCCTTCATTCAGAATTGCCTGAATCAGGGAGAGGGAAGCATACACGGTGACATAAAATACTGAAGCATATGAAGAAACTTTATCACACGATGGACTGGAAAGTACAGTAGTTTGCTATATAATAGCAGCACCAATTTTAGAACATTCGATAATTAACTATTAAACAATCAGCCACACCACACTCTCTTAATCTGCAAAATACTCATTCAAGTACTTTCTGACTGCTGACCAAGTTTCAGGCAACACAGATATTTAATTTTAAAAGTCCGCAGACTAAACATTCAAATTTTTCCATAACAAATCAATAGCTACAGAATGGCTTCCACAGCACAGGAAATCTGCTGTGAGGAATGCAGGGTAAATACAGACTCTTTTGCCTTACCTCAGCTATGTGTGGCATTGGGTTAAATCCACAGAGATTGCACACAACCTTCTTGCACTCCGTACAGGTATTGAAGTTGGGGGGATCCTTAGAACCAATGTTTAGTCCAGTTTTACAAAGGGGACAAGACACCTTAGGCTGGCTGGCTTCTTCCAGTTCTGACAGCCCAGCAGGTTTCTTAGCTTCAGCAGCCTGAGGCTTGCTATCTTTAGCCAAACCAGGTTTCTTTTCTAAATCAGACCCCTTGGTGGTTAAAACACTACCTGCTGCATTTGGCTCCAATTTTTCACTTGTAAGAGGCCTGGCTTCTTTCTTTGCAGGAGCAGCTTTTGGAATAGGCTGAGCCTGAGTGGTCTCTTTGGGGGGTGCCTGAGAGGCCAGAGGCTGTGGAGGAGGCTGGGGCTGCTTGGCAGCAGGACCAGGGGGAGGGGGGCCTGATGTTTGTGAGCCCGGTTGACCAGCTGTGGAAATTAAACTTGAGGCCTGGCTAAAGATTGAAGCTCCAAATCCAAAAAGTTTGCCAGTAACCGTTTCCTGTGGTGTTGTAGGCTGAGGCTTAGGAGTATCAGTGATGCCTCCCAGATTAAGGCTGAAACGCCTTGAGTGCTCAGGAGTTTTCTGAGGCTGCTGGGGTTGAGGTGCTGGCTGTGCTGACACAGGCTTGGGACCTGTCCCTGCTTGAGGGCCCTTGGGACCTGGTTTGGTGTCAGGCTTTGGTGCCGGTTTTGCTTGTAACTTCTTAGGATCATCTTTCACTTGTGCTGGCTCAGCAGCCTTCTGAGTTTTAGCATCAGATTTAGCCCCAGGCTGAGATGCAAGCTTGGGATCTGACTTCTGCCGAGACACTTGTGGAAGGGGTTTGGAATCTGGTTTGTCCCCAGCTAGATGCATGTCCTGTGGCGGCTTGGCAGTCTCTGGCTTTGGGGAATCTGCCACTTTCTGCTGAGCTGGTGGAGGCTGGGGGCCTGCTGAATCCTGTTTCGGCCCTGGTGCTGCAGAGGTAGGCACAGTATCCGTCGCAGGCTTCTGTATACTGGGTTGCTTTTGTTTATCTTCAGCCTGCGTTGGTTTGGCCTGAGCAGACTTTGGAGTACGATCTATTTGCTGGGAGGTGTCAGTAGGCTCAGCACTGGTTTGCTTTGATTTTACAGGGGGAGACCCAGGTATAGATGGTTGCCTTATCTGAGGTACAGGCTTTTTAGATTCTGCCTGCTGTGAGGGATCAGGTTTTGGGGAAACATCTTTCTTTCCACCTGGCTGAGGCTGAGGGGAGGGCTTAGCTGTTGAAACTGGAGTTGGTGTCTTCTGTTTGGGTGGAGGCAGCTGTGGTCCAGGACCATGACCTGGTGCTAGGTCACCACCTAATGCTCTTTGCATCTGACAGTTTAAACACAGCCATTCTTTAATCTGCAGGAAAAATAACAAATTAAAAGTATTATAATTAAGACAATGCTAATAAAATGAACATAATAATAGCTTATACTAATGTACTGCCTGTGGCAATATTTCAGACTTTTCTGTAAAGAGGAAGAAATATTATCACTAAAACTGTCCTGCCATTAAAATGCCCAACTGGTTTTTCTTGTTCTTTTTCATCTTCCTGTGATCTGAGCAATCACTGAGCCCATGCTTCTAATGACTTCACATTCAGTTTACACACAGCTTAATACCGGAGGATAAAAACCTAGCAGAATGAAGAAATACTCTCAAATTTCATGAGGCCCAGCAGTGAGTCATTTACAGCAATAATCTGCCAGAACAGAAGTAAAAAGAGACAAATACTGCTAAAACAGTTTGACAAATCAAGTCTGCTGACAGAAAACAATAATCATAATTAGAACAAAGAAAATGCATGATGATCTTTAAGTGCGCAACTATCAAGCTCTTCATATAGCTTATGGTTTTGGTGATTTATTGCAGGGCACCAGTATTGCTAGTGTACACGTATCCAGTGAACTAGGCACAGAAATGCATTACTGGACAACATACATGACACATTTTACCACTGGTTTCAGAGAGCAAATCATTATTCAGTATCAGTAAGGAGCTTTGCCTAAGCATTGCTGGTACTTTAAGAACCACAATTAGGTTTCCCAAAACTCATTTGTTATTAGAAAAAGCTCCCAGGGCATTTACTGTAGGCCAGTGTATTGTAAATCCCTCTTTTCAACACAGACTGGCAAGAATAACATAAATAATGCATTTATCATTTTATCTTGCATTTTACTACCTCATTACCTTAAAAGATTTTTTCTCTTTCCTAACATGCATTATATGAGAGAGAAAATCTATTTTCTACTCTTTTTTTTTTTTTTTCCTTTAAAAAAAAAGCCCTAAGCAGCCATCCTTTCCTTTGCTTTTGCAGAACCTCATAATCTGAGAAAGCATCAAACACGTTAAAGCAACACGTGGCCAGGAAGCATCATGGGCTATTTTCCACATTTTCCATTGCTGGCAGACACTTTATATGCAGCAAAAATGCCATTCAATATGGCACGGAGTCCCATGGGCCTGCAAGTAGATACCTAGCTGCTCATCTGTAGCCCTACTTCTCTACTTCAGTCTGCGTTTGAAACACAAGGTACCAGCTACAGTATTCGCACACACCACTGGAACTGAGGAAAGCTGCAATCGGGAGGGAACAGAATATGAGTCAGATCTTTTCTCCTAAGGGTGAAGATTTCGGATCTTATTTCTTACTCTGGCCTGAAATCTCTACCATACCATCTGGAGATGATATATATAAAGACAGATTTTGGCTGGGCAATATCAGAGTTCACTGGAAGAAAAAAAATCTCTGATGTCATGGACTGAGGCAATGAATTCATTATCTCGGCATGCCTTGCCAGCCTGACATTTTTCAGCAGCAAAAATTAACAGAATAGTTGGATGCAGTTCCCTAAAACAGTTATTCCAGTTATTCTGATAAACATGGCATACACACACACTGTGAATATGAGCTTGCTATTACTAACAGATTCACAAAGACATGCACAATTTTGGCCCCAGCTGCAAGTTTACAGTAATCAAGTTACTACTCATAATAATACTGCTTTTATCTTCCATTCTCAGTGCATTTTTTTAGATTTTTTAAACAATTTTTGGATCTACTTGCAACCCAGATAACAAGTGTCTGTTAAAAGGTGAAACCAACTGAAACAAAAATGGAACATTTCTTTAAGCTCTGCTCTGAATTAGTGGAGGAATTCGCAACTGCCCTGATGACATCTAGCTCAACTCCAATGTTCTTTGACTGGTGGTCAGTTCCCATACAAGACCCCTGTCCAATGGAGAATTTCACCTGTCATAAGTAAATCTTAATTATGAGAGCTGATTTTAGATCACCTATCTAACTATATTGTTATTGTTTCTGGAGGACTTCTTAGGGGTTTTCTTGAAGGTTTAGGTTTAATCAAAGACCAGACACAAGCCAACACTCTGAACAGCCACCTTGGCTATCACAGTGGTCTGACTTTGGCAGGGTGACTCAGATTTTATGTGTTAGGGGGCTGGACTCTACTCCACAGTGCAGAAAAACAGGATTCTGCGAGGAGCTTTTTAATGTGTCTGAGCAAGGAATGCCTTTTTCCACTAACCACAGATCTTTTCTTGAGATTTGGACGATACACTTTTCATGGTGATGCACCGCTGCTGTATCTGAAGGAACTAATCCAATGATATGTGAGGCTCAGAGTTGCCTTTGTTCTCCTGCTTCTTTCTGGCACCTCCACTTGTGTTTTTCTTGTTTGTTTGTGTTTTTTAAATGAAAGTGCTGCACTCAAAAGTAAGACAGCCAAACCTTCCCAAGTATTAAGGATATTTACTGAATTCTGGTCCATGTTGCAGTGGAACCATGGGTTAACAGGTACCTATCCGCTCCCACACAGAAGCTCTGAGCATCTTCCAGTAAATTTGATTTTAAGGATCCAAAACCTATGAAACCTTTAAGGATCCAAAAGTTGCTATAGGGTTCAGTAGGCCTACAGAACAAGTAGTCTGGATATTTCTTATGCTTACATTGTTCAGATTCCGGATGTATTTATGAGCATTTAGGCTTCAACATGCAGGTTGTTCAGTCTGTACCAGTTACTCCAGTAGTATCTAACTGGAGTCTAAACAAAAGTCAGTTCTGTACTCCAGTTTTCAACAAAATTTGTGCAGAAGAAAAATTGAAATCTCTGAAATGTATTTTGTTCCTTATCTTAATATACATACACATATATGCACATGTATGCACACAAAATCAGTATGTAAACTGAAGCCTTAAAAATGAAAAATGAATTCACTACTCCTACAGCTGGACTTCCAAATGGAAAATGTTGGAAGTTTTAATTCACTGTATTATTTTTTAAATCTTTCTGTTTTAGACACAAAATTCCTCCCATGCATCTCAGAGGGAGGTGTTAAGTGCCAAACCCCTCCAGTCATTATAGCTTACACACAACATCTCCACACATACAAACCGTACAGACATTAATTGTGTGATTAGATCTGCAGGAGTCCAAGATGAAGTGCACTACACGATGCATTTTTTGTAACAAACACCAGCCTGTTCTTCTTTCTACTGCAATTACAAAGATTTTCTACAAACTTCAATAGGAATGTGCTTTTGCTAAATACAGATTGTCTTTGAGTGTTATTATGCACGATGCAAAACTTACTAAAACTTACTCATATACTGATCTTCATTTATCCTTAAAGGTCTTACTGGAAAGCAGATCTTTCTCCATATTTCTCATCTTTCTACCTAGAATTACAAGGCAAAACTTTCCAAGGCAAAACAAACACATGAGCTTTTGTTGTTCCCATCTACTTATAAAGGAGATTCTTCTTCATTGACAAAGATCATAAACTGCCTGTTTTTACACTGGTAGGTGGGGTGTCATCTTTCCAGAAGAAAACCATTAGTAAGTTTCCTCACCTCAAGAGCCATGTCATCAAGTGTCATGACCAGGACTGGAAGTGTGACTAAATTCACACAGCATTTTTGTTCAGATTTCAACCACCAAATATAGAAAGAGCTACTTTGCTTTCCAGCTCACTGATGTAGAAGCTATGTGCCCTCATAACAACAAACAAGTAATCAAAATATATTTTATGCATTATCAGCCATAACATCTAAAAATTTTAAAAGCTCTGTTCTGCTAGTTGGGAGCATCAAATGAATCTATTCATAACATTTTACTAACAACATACACAGAGTATTAAATGGAGCAAAATTATAGCACCATGTTCTATAGCTCACTTAAAACTATACAGCTTTCCTTATGCATTCAGAACCTAACAGTTGACTCCAGTAACAAATAAGAGTTATACAATTGTCCTTATCCCAGACAAAACCAACACAACTGAAGGCAATCTGGAGCCTTTCTGTGAAAGTGTTTAGATTTGTTCTAACTACGCAAATCCATCATAAGCAATGTGAAAACTGACAGAGAGCAAGTACATAGATTGGCGTGCTCAGTTTCTTTTCTTGCAGATGATGTAGGGGTAGAAGAGAATCCAGCTTGATTCTGAGATTCCAGATGTACAGAGAAGGAAATTCTGACTTGTAGATTGAACACATTTCCTATAGAAATTACTGGCACACAGTACAAATGAAGCTCTTGGAAGCCATTTTAACAGTCCTTTTGCAGAACAGAGCTGCATTCTAAGGCAGTGGGTCTCATTCTCATTTAGACTACTCTTTTGGCCTATAAAAAGAAATGGTAATATATGCATAAAATATTAAGAACCCTTTACATCGCCACAGAAACAATAAGGTTTATAGAGGCTTCACACTGCCAAGGAGATGTACCGGGACTTTGTTGACATTGCTCAGCTCCACCCCAAAGCTTTATCAACAAGATCTGTTTCTAGTCTGGAAATGTATCAGCTTATTTGGTTCCTGACAATGTCAGAGAGAAGGAAAGTGAGGAATCCAGATTTGGCTCTCAGCAAACATTTCTGCCAAGATTATAGGAGAAACATGAAAAATTAAAATACTTGAGCCCATGACTTTATGCAGCTTCAAGTAGTGTGCTACAATACTGTAACAAAGAAGCAACTTGACCAGAAAAGCCTGTTATAAACAAAAAAAAGAGCTACTAACACAGAACAAATTAATTTTTTATTTCAACATACAACTGGAAAGGTCTTCTAAATAAGCCTGAGCATCCCTAGACACTAAAGTTTCTTTCTACACCATCCCTCCATGAATCTATGCAAAGTAATCACAGTGAAACAAACATGTAACAATTGTACACTATGCAAATAATCCTCATTTGAGGCAAACAGTTTATCACTATGAAATAAATATTTATCTTCCTTTCAGATACCAGCTGTAAAAGGTGGCTAGGGAGTTTATCAGGAAACACTTACTCAAGATGCTCATATGCTGGGTTCGTCAGCAACACGTTTCTCAGGTATCAATTCCACAGACTGCAGCAACAGTTACCAGCACAGCAGCTTGTACCTAAACCAATATTAGAGCCAACTTTTCAAATAAAAATCATCTTTGATAATAGCTAAATGTTCTGTTTTAAAATTACTGAAATGTAGATGAATTGTATTTCACAGTTACCACAATCCTAACATACTCTGCTTAAATTATTAATACAATAAGCTGTGGTTTGCACATGAAGTATTGGTGTTTGGGGAACTATTATTCTATAGCTTATATAATTATAATCATAAAATAAAATAGTGAAAATAATCTTTTTGACTTTTGTTTGACTTCCAGTATTTCAAAATCTCTGAAAGTGAGTTTTTGAAGCCCAGCATGTGTTTATGCCACCTGATTCACAGAACAAGGAAAAAGAATTTTTAAATACAGCTCAGGCACTGCATCATGCATCACTGCAACAAACATTGATGGCTTTCTTAAACTGCATCTAGATTCAATACACTAGAAATATGTAAATGATGAGCAAAAAATAGAACCGCAATTCAAGATTGCAGCAAATAAAAGGTTAAAAATGTTCATCTGTGCTGCACAGTGCCTCTGAGGGAGTACGGCTGGGATCTGAGCAGGGATTATGCTGTCTGCTGGGAGCAAGGCTGGGCCATGCTTCCTGCCCAGCAATTACCCAGCAAACAGCATCCCCACATCACGTGGCCTAACATAGTAGTAAATTACAGTTGCTGAGCAACAGCAATCCTGGCGCAGATGGCTCGCTGCAGTTGACATCTTTAGCTATGCAGATTAATTTATTATTTACTTGTGTTAAAAAATGGACAGGACAGTTATCTGGGCTAGCGATGAAACACTCCAACATATTGCAGAATACTGTCCAATTAAAAAAAACATGGAGAAAATATTTGTCATGCATAGGTGTGTGCTTTTCCCCACATTCCAACTTTTTATTGAAAGAAAAACAAAATAAAAGAAAAATAACACAGGGCATCAATATCATTAATACATCTAATCCTAAATGCAAAGCAGCAATTTAGGCAAGCAGACTACTGAAAGAGCAATGGTGTGGGAGCGTGCTTAAGAATATTCCAAACACAGTATTCTGTACTAGGGGTGGAATTAGAGGAATTATATGTACTAACTTCATTTCATCCCCAAAACTGAGAATAATCTCCACTTCCATACAAATTGCAGTGTTAGTAATGCTGGAATACTCCAGGTACTCTATGAAGTACACAAATATTTCACTGAAAAATATTTCAAATTTTTATTATCTTTAAAAGACCACTAACTAAACAAGACTTGTCTGAATCTACTCTCTGATCAGTGTGAACCTAGGCTTTATTTTTTTTTTCAATAGGATAACTCTGGCTTTACTTTGCAATAGTTAAAGGTGGATATCTAAATTAATAATTTGAGGTTATTATTTATTTTTTAAAAAGGCACTGATTTTAACTCTCATTTCTCTACACCTCATGATTGTAACAGCTGATGGTTAGATTCCTTTTCTGTTTTTTTTGTTGTTTTTTTTTTTTTTTAGTTTGCTTTACTTATACAAAACTAAACATCCCCCCAAGCTAAGGTTACACAGGGCACGCACTTTCAAAGCTATTTTTCCTGATATTAAAAGAACTATACTTTGTGACATGTCACTATCCACAATGATGGCAATTTGATTTTAGTTTATATCTCATTTCTAGGACATGTAGCATCCTGGTTCTTATGCCCTTCTACAACACAGCAGGACCTAGATTAAACTACATGGAATATGTGAATTCAATCATTCACTATCACATTATCAACAAAGATTTAATAGTTATTTAAATTAGTTTTATTATAGGTATATGCAAAACTTATCTGGATTCACCACAGGAATTACAGTCATCTTCCTTAAGCAGTATTTTAAATTATTACATATTCCTTTCCTTGTACAAGCTAATAATAATGATACTAACTGAAGAAAATTAATGTCCTTCTGCTAAAATTCTCTTTAGTTACTGAAAATATTTCATGTTCAAGCATTTGCTACTGTTTTGGATACATGGAGAAGTAGCACACTAATACTGAACATCACTGTGAGCATCTGAACAAAATTATTATACTCTTCAGTCACCAACAGATGCAGTAGGATTGTACACAAAAATAGCCACTGGAAGCAAAGTCAGGTGACATGGGAGGACTACGGAGATGCTGCTCACCATTGTTGAGAAAATGTATGTGGCCAAAGCTCACTTAGAGTTGAAGCTGTCCAGTACTGCTGTGGACAACAGTAACACCTTTTGGTCTTTTTTAAATACCTTCACAGCAAAGGGAGGACCAAAGATAACATTGGTTCGTTACTTCATAATGATGGTCACCTTACAAACAGGGACGCAGACAAAGAAAGGCAGTTAGTGCCATCTTCACCTCTGTCTTCAGCACCAATGATGGGCTTGGGACTCTCAGAGCCCTGAGTTGGAGGACCATGACTGTGGTAACAATAAACTCTCAGCAAACCTCAAACTTGTGCAGGATTTGCTGCTACATCTAGATGCATGCAGGTCCATGGGGCCTAATGCAATTCATCCCAGGGTATTCAAAGAGCTGGCTGATGTCACTGAGAGACCTCTCTATTTTTCAGTAGTCATGGGAAGTGGGACAGATCCCAGTCAAGAGGAAGTTGGCAAACATTGTCTCAGTTTTTAAGAAGGGCAAGAAAAACAACTCTAGTAATTACAGGCCTATCAGTGCCTTGCAAAATTATGGAGAAGATTATCTCGAAAGAGCTGAAAGAGAACTGTAGTCATTGGTCACAGCCAAAATGGGTTAACATGGGGAAAGTCCTGTTTAATGAACTTAATCTCCTTTTATGACAAGGTTACCCAGCTTGCTGACCAAGGCAAGCAAGTTGATGTAATCTTTCTGAATTCCAGTTAAGTTTTCAATACAGTTTCTCACAGTATCCTTCTGGACAAAATGTCCAGCATAGATGGAAACAAATACATAATACATTGGTGAACAATTGGCTGACAGGTCAGGCTCAAAGGGTTATCGTAAAGGGAGTTACATCAGGCTGGTGACCAATCACTAGTAGGGTTCTCCAGAGCTACATTTTAGGGCCAGTTTTCTTCAATGTTTTCATCAGTTACTTGGATACAGGACTTGAAGGTATGCTAAACAAGTTGGCAGACAGCACAGAATTGGGAGGAGCTGCTGACTCCCTCAACAGTAGAGAGGCCTTGCAGAGAGACACTGACAAATCAAAGGGCTGGGCAATTAACAAGAGAAAGTGCCAGCTTCTGCACCTGGGACAGGACAACTCTGGCTCTGTGGAGCTGGAGAGCAGCCCTGTAGAAAGGGATCTGGGGGTTCTGAAGCCAGCAGCGTGCCCTGGCAGTCAAAAGGGCCAACCGTGCCCTGGGGTGCCTCAGGCCCAGCACTACCAGCCAGGTGAGGGAAGGGATTGTCCCACTCTCCTCTGCCTGGTATTGCCTCACCTCAAGCACTGGGTGCACATTTGGGTGCCACAATATAAGAAGGACATAAAGCTACTGAGGAGCATCCAAAGGTGGGCTATGGAAATGGGGAAGGGTCTGGAGGAAACAGAGTACAAGAGTAGCTGAAGTCACTTGTTTGTTGAGTCTGGAAGAGGCTGAGGGGAGGCCTCATGGCAGCCTACAGTTTCCTTCCAGGGGAGCGGAGGGGCAGACACTGATCTCTGCTCTCTGGGGACAGTGACAGGACCTGAGGGAACAGCATGGAGCTCCACCAGGTGAGAGTCAGGCTGGGGGTTAGGAAAAGGTTCTGCACCAGGGACTGGTGGGCATGGAACAAGCTCCCCAGGCCAGTGGGCATGGCCCCAAGCTGCCAGAGCTCAAGGAACGTTTGGACACTGCTCTCAGACACAGGGTTAGGATTTTGGGTGGTCCTGTGTGGAGCCAGGAGTTGGACCTGATGATCCTTGTGGGTCCCTTCCAACTAGTGATATTCTATGATTCTAACTAGTTCGCAGAGGACGAAAATTTACTTCAGCTATCAAACATATGCACTGGTCACTTAGGTTTAACTATAATAGTTCATGCTTTTTTGCCTAGCTTCATTAGAAAAAAAAAAAAGTTTAACCAAATGGATAGTCCCTCTGATGCCTTTGCTCATTTCAGAAAGTCTATTCTTAATTCAGATGGTCTACACAGCTGAATCTTTATCAAGGTAGTGCTGCTAATGGCTGACGGGAATGTTTTTAGAAAAACAAAATTAAATAAAATATATGTCATCATGTAATAAAATACATACACACCTGCAACAAGTTTCTGATGTACATGAAAGAAAAAAGGAATAGAGTACCAGTCATTAAACCTGTTTATATAATTTTTCCCAGTACTTTATGCAACTGTTGCTAGGCACTCATGTGCCATGGTGATAAGTGAGGTACAAATACCTAGACAGATTAGAGAGACATATGTTACTTAACACATTATGTATGGTGTATTTTCTCTCTGGACTGCAGTGCAAAACCAAGATACAGACAAATCGTTTTTCCCAAGGGGACAGCAATGTCAGATGGTTCATAAAAACAGTTCAAAGGATCTGACCTTGTGGCAGTAAAGTATCAAGTTCTGCTCAGAGGTACACAGCTCTCTCTTATGAGTAAAAACAGATTGAGTACATATACAACTACATTTTAAATGCAAGTCCAAATGAAAAAGATGAATACTACTAATAATTAAAAAATCAGCATTTTTCACAATGGTTTTGGAATGTATGTAAATACATTCAGAGACAATTTGTAAATCTTGCTGTACTTCTTCCAGGATCAGCTAGCAACACTGAATATAGAAATGTCAGAAGATTTACTCTGGAAAATGAATCCATTCCGCCAGATATGAAGACTGAACTATCCGGTATGAAACTTGTAAGAAGATGCCAAAGGATTTCTTAAGTAGGTAGTTCAAGCAGCTGTATAAGTGAAAATGTCAGAACAGAAGTAATATAAATCATTTTCTAAATAAATGCCTTCTACTCTTCCCACCTCTGCTTTGGAAGTATTGCTTTAAGACAGATAATGTGTTTTAAGATAAACAATAAAAATAGAGGCTAAAAAGGTCATGGGAAGGACAACATAGGATTACAGAATCATGAAACATGGCAAAAAGCACAGCAGGATAAGTCAAAGTATAACAGTAAGAGGTGAAGATAAAGTCAGTAATTGTGTGAGTAAGAGAGATTTCTGTTCAATAATATTTCAGAAGGACTTAAGTGAAACCAAAAGAAAAGGCTTGCACCACAGTCAAAAGAATGGACAACTACGGTAAAAATCATACTTTTCGTGCTAGACAGGAAGAAATATGTGAATACTACTATGAAGGACTAACCAAAAATTTTTGTTAATAAATCTGAATATTGAAAGGAAAGGGAAAGAAAAAAAGTTTGAGAATAACTCAAGTGGGAACCTTTACAGATGAAGCAACTGAAGTTTTCTTATGTGCCAGAATAGGTTCCATTACTTTGCTCCAACTGTTCAGTAATACAGTCAGATGTGATTTTTACTGCACTTCACTGCAGATTGGAGCAGGACACCCACAATGAAGTTTCAGCAAGGCAGCTGGTAGTGCAAAGCTGAGCAAGTGAGAAAAGCCTGAGTGGGAGTTAGGAGATTAGAACTAATAGCTGAATAAATTAGATGTCCAATACCTTCATTTACTGAAATGCTTTCATCATGAAATAAATGCATATCCTGTGTTTATTTCAATGTGTAATATGAAATTCAAATTTGCTTTTACATATGTATGTAATCAGTTAGTCTTAAATGCAGCTGTATTTATTGTCTTAAAGTCCTGAATTTCACACTAAAGTACCCACTTCAAAAACTAGTAGTTTCACAGAATTTCCAAACACTTTGAGACCTTCTTACATCAACACACTTTCTTCCTTTCTCTTAAAATCCACTTCATTTGAACATACTGAAGTTGTCAACCATTTCTATGGAACATCTGAAGTTCTTAAAGGAAGCTCAGCTTGGAGCTCTCAGAGACTCGAGGAAATCACTAAGAAAATACAGCTCAGCATCCATTAAAAAATGTAAGAAATTTTGGTCCAAAAACCATTGTCAGAACTTCAAGGTGAAGTTTTCTCACAGAAGTTCCTCATCAATCTGTCACATTACTGGTCCATTTTATACCTATAATTTTTTTTTTTTTTTTTCTCCACCCTAAACTATCCAGAATGACATGCTGGAAATGTGACAGTAGAGTTTCAGGTTTTAAATAAGTGATTTTTTTTTTTTTTTTTCCCCTCTATGTAAACCCTGATAATACAGACTTTGAGCACCTAGTTAATTGCAGATGCTCAGAAATTTCTGCACCGGACTGTTCAAGCCATTCCTCTTCCAGTCTAACAGACCTGCAATCACTAATGCCAACTTGTCTCAATCCTGAATTTCCCCAAATTCAAACAAGATAACACACTGCTAAATGATTAAGTGTGTTACCTCAATCTTTCAGGTTTAATTTTGACAGTTTTAACAACAAATCAACAACTAATGGTCAGATGCAAAAAGTTACCTGTTTGTCACCAAGTACCCACCTAAAAATATCACTAACAAATGTACACTGAAATGCAATCTAACAACCAGCAAATTTCTTAACTCACTGCAGCACACATCAAACAAGTCGCACAGTGAGGATGCAGAGTCTCCATCCCCATAAATACTCAAAATTGGACTGGACACAGTCCTAAGCAGTCTGCTTTAGGTGATCTGCTTTTAGCAGAAAGTTAGACTACACGACCTCCAATACCCAATAACCTTAGCGATGCTTTGATTTTGTGATTTTAAATCTGGGGATATTTGTCAGATTCAAAATAAAGTTCATCCTTCTTCCTATTGATGTCTGGTTCGGTATCAGTTTAGCTGAGCGGAGGACAAAGACCAACTTTTCTAATCTCCCTTCTGGCTACTTTACCACTAGTCAGTCTTTAATGTCAGGTCTGCTATGCTTGAATTTCTATAAACTGATAAAACTGCTGGTATTAGGAGGGAAAAAAGAAAAAAAAATACAACCTAAATCTTAAATTTAAAATTAGAGTATCAGGATGTATAAGCTGATGTTCAAGAAATAAGGAGAGGTTAGACATTCATATGCAGTCTTATTCCCATGCAGAGCAAGTAAAGTACAAATATACATACAGGCACATAAATCAAGCTGTGCAAACATCAGGTTAAAGTACGCTCATTTGAAGTCCTAACATTAATTTCTATGCCATTTCTATGCCATATAATTACAGCAAGAATGGTGATCAAAGTTAGAAATAGTCCACAGAGATCTCTTTCCCAGCATCCCGCAAGAATGAAATAACCTGAGTATCACCAAGTCAAAACTCATGACTCAGGCTTCCAGCTAATGAACACTGACATAGTTACAAAGCAAATCCACGCAAATCCTTTTCCAAAACCAGCACTGGAGCTATGAACACAGCCATTTTCATATTTGGTTGTTTATTTAGTTCCTATGGCAGCATATTTTGTGTTTTTATAAACGTATTAGCACATGACTATTACGGTCTGATTATAAACAAAGAAAAGGTGTACATAAGATCAAGCGAAACTGAAAAAAGTCACAATGGTGTTCCCCTTTTTACATGAAGAAACAAAAGAATATATTTCTAAAGACTGTACAACAGAGAACCATTACCTTATTTTTTTCCTTCAATTTCATCCCCTTTTACTTGTAGGCATCCTCCTAAATAGCATTATTATTTCACCGAACTTGTCAAGGCCTTAATGATCATACTGATACATGGTAAGAAATCTGATGTTTCAGCATAAATAAGGTAAACTTAATGTCGTGCTCTTGTAATGATCATCAGTTTAAAAGCTACTCACCTCTGTTATATGTGGGTTAGGGTTAAATCCACAAAGACTGCAGACTACTGTGTGACACTGTGTGCATGTATTGTAATTGGCCTTTTCTGGAGTGTGCAGCAGCAGTTCAGTGGTAGTGCAAAGAGGGCAAAAGGTTTTCTTTGGGGTGGATTCAGCAGGCTGGGTTGCACTGGCTTGCTTTTGCTGCGAGGGCTTTTCAGGCCCTGGTTGCTGGCCTGGTGGTTTTGTAAGTCCTGGTTGCTGTGCCGGGGGCTTTGTGGCTCCTGCAATCTGAGAAGATGGTTTTGTAGGCCCTGCCTGTGGTGGTACTTGTTTTACAGGCCCTGTTTGCTGTACAGGTGCCTTCCCAGGTCCAGGCTGTGGTGGTTGTTTTGCAGGTCCTGTTTGCTGAGCAGATGGCTTTTCAGGTCCAGGTTGCTGTTTAGGAGGTCCTGCTTGCTGGGCAGATGGCTTTACAGGACCTCCTTGCCTCGCCGGCTGTTGAGATGGTTGTTTTACAGGTCCTGGCTGTTGTGATGATGGTTTTGTGGGAGGTGGTACTTGGGATGATGTTTTAGCACTATCTGGTTGCTGTGGCAATGCCTTTGTTGGGCCGGCTGAAGGTTTTGCAGAAGTTTGTTGTTGAACAGGCTTTGTTGGTTCTGACTGTTGGGGTTGGGACTTTTGCGGTCCTCGTGGCTGGGGTGGTTGTTTCACTTGTTCGAACTTAGAATCTGCTGGGTGACCAGGGCCTGGTTTCTGAATTTGCTTTGGTTCCCCAGGTTGTTGCTGCTGAGGCACTGATTTGGAAGACTCAGTTTGCTGAGGGGTAGGTTTGCCTGGTCCTTGTTGAACTGTCTTCGGAGACTGTTGTTGAGCTGGGTGCTTTGCAAGGCCCCTCTGTTCCTCAGGCTTTCCCTGCTCTTTCGGAGTAACCTTTTGTTTCCTACCAGGTTCTTCATGGGCTGCATCTGAATCTGATATCAAATCAAAAGGATTGAATTTGTTCACAACTGAAGTGACTGCACTCAATGGATTGGCTTCTGAGAGAAAACTGGGCATCATACTTGGCTTCTGATCTTCTTTGAAGTCAGTCCTGGACTTCGTTTCCCTTAGACTTAGAGAAGAAGGACTCCGTCCAGGTGCTCGTTGTTCTGTCTTCAGCGCATCTACTGTTCTGCTTTTGCTTAGACCTGGTCCTGGATCTGGAGGCTTACCTGGCTGTCTCGGATGGTGGATTGTATCAAGATCAGGATGTCTGCAGAAAGAAAATGCAATAAAATTAAAATAATGCAAGCTATTAGGGGGAGGAACAAAAAAATAAAATAAAAATAAAAGTAAAAATAAGCTGTATGTGTGCCCCTGGAATTGCTTAGGTAACACTGTGAATTTCCTCAGGTGCTCAAGTGCTTGTAAGGCTAAAACAGAGTGCATGTAAAAAGTATTTAAATTAAAATTATTGTTCTATAAAGGCTTATGCAAATATTAATTCACCGACTGACTTATTTAGAAAATAATCTAATACAGCAATTGTGTTTAACCAGATAATTTTCTCTTCAGAAGCTGAGGAATTCAGAGCTACCACTCTGATTTTACCTAAATCCAAATGACTAACTATGCACTCTATCCCTTGGGATACAAACATGGGGAGACAAAGAAGACCAAAAGAAACAGATGTTGGAAAATTAGCAGATCAAAACACAGTAATACACAAAAACCCAAGCACATTACAAAATGTTTATGTACTTATGTTCTTGGTATTTGTACAACGTTTTGACATATTTACAACTCAACATGAAGCAAGGCTTAAAACTAAAAAAACAGGTGCATTAAGAAGTATATGGGTTCTTTTTGTTCCTTTGTTTTGTGGTGGGGAAGTTTTATTTTCACCATCCATCTACTCATCAATCA
This sequence comes from Alectura lathami, assembly GCA_013399715.1. Lineage (NCBI taxonomy): Eukaryota > Metazoa > Chordata > Aves > Galliformes > Megapodiidae > Alectura > Alectura lathami. The sequence goes on from VXAV01004791.1 coordinate 198,380, forward strand.
GAAGAGTTTCCAGCCAGATGAAACAGATCCACAGAGAAAGTCCTGAAGCTTTTTTTCAGATAAAACTAAAGAGCCTCCTACCAGCATCACTCCAAAAATTTGTATAGCCCATCAATCTCTAGGGATTTTTACTCTAACAGTAGTATTTTGCTTTGCTTTCATAAAGGACAAAAGACTAAGAAAGTAGGAATCAAAATCAAGATCATATCTTTATATGCAGCAGGGTATTCTACTGTTGCTATACTCAATTGCACCTGGAAGAAATCATATCATAAGCAGTGCTGTTGCAGAAGGATGTAGTAAAATATTATATTCAGTGCTATCACACTGTCCTTTTGCTGGAAGATATGGTGTTCTTCTCAGTGCCACAACAGTGTTGCAACTATAAAGTTTTCAGTTTTCAGTTTGAGATCCAGTTAACTGTGACCTTGTTATTCAATACATGACATTTCTTTTGGAGCATTCTTACCAAAACAAACACTCACTTCTTACATTTAATTCTATTGCATAAACAGAACTGTGAAGTATTTTTTTTTTTATTTTTATTTTAAGAGTTTTATTATAAGTCTACAGAATTATATATAGTAGATACACTGAAAACTGCATTTTACACTTACTGTTACAATGAGATTATTGACATGGCTGATGAGTACTTTGAGCTTCCATTACATTCCCAGCAAAGGCCATATAAAAGGATAAAGCCAAGCAGTTGCCATTTCTGCAATTTTAATTCTCACGTGTGCTCTTCTCACAATCTTTTATCTGATTTTTTTTTTAATTAAATATTCCATATGGAAATTTTTAAAAAGTGTTTTAAAAAAGTGTTTTAAAAAGTGTTTAAAAAAGTGCCCTTAAAAATTTTTAACTATTTCCGGATTTCCATACCTCTATTTACCCCTCCCCATCCCTTCTAAAATTCTTGGCCTTAAGTCTGAGGAGAAGTTTACAAGCTTAATGCGTAACCTAATAAAGGCAGCAGGTGTGTTTCCACTGACATAAGTGAACACTGGTTAAGTCATTCATGATGAGGATAATACGCAGAAGTCCTCTGATAATTTAATTCTGCCAGATATTAGGCATTTTTGCTATTAAACATATATATATACAGTTTCATTTGAGGCTAGGTAAGTCCACCTGCAGTACTACTTCTTGCAATTTAGATAAGCACACTAGATTTATCTGAAGAAGTACTGCTTGCTAAGTGCTCAACTGCTTGCTCAACTATTTTATTAGTGGTAGTCTAGGACAGTTCCAGCATTCATGTCCACAAGTGTTGGAAAGCTTCAATCAGCAATGCAAAAAGTGACCAGAGGAAAAAAAAAAAAAAAATGGAAAAGGATCAAGAGTACTTAATTAGTAGTTTTAATAAACTCAGGCCAGGAAACATGGTACCGTAGCCAAACCTTACAGTGTGAAAGTGGATGAAAAAAAATAACTGCTTACAAAAATTTACATTGGACATTAACAAGAATAAGTAACTGTCAGTTCCTACTGGCATAGAGTTCTCATTCAGCTTTCACTTTTACCAAAATAATGTGATCCATAAATTTCCACCTGATCAGATGTCAGGACTTAAAATGAGATTACAACCCATGAATCTACTGAATAAAAAAACTGATGCTGGTGTACTCTCAAGAACAGACTTGTCTTGCCTTTATACATAGCAATATTTCTTAGCAATGAAGACAGAGCGTGCTTAACTAGTGGAAGAAAAAGCCTTCAAAAGACAAGCTTCCTGAGAAACATTACCTCTAACAAAAGCCAGGACTTAATCTCTTTAGTTTTAAACAGTTGGAAATTGAAACCTTCTTTTCTACAACTATTTTACAACAAACTACAGACTGATATTGAACAATATTCATTAGAATGCAGAATTAAAAAGTCTCAGAAAAAAAAAATGGCTTTATTTTATAAGTATTTCCTTATTTTTAAAACTTTTGAACCACGAAAAAACACCATCAGTCTAAATCCAAAAAAACAAAACCATTTAGACCTCCCTCACCTAATTTCTTCCTTTACACTGCTATGTTTCTCCTCACATGGCCTTGACTCACAGAGCTCATCTTTATTCATTTAAATGAGTTTTATAGCCAAATCAAAGCTTACTTTGCATTAAGCAGAGTAACTAAAAGACTATTGGTCTAGTTCTTTATCCAGTAACCATAAAAAACTATTTCAAAAGGCATGTCCTAGTAGCATTCATCAGTATAATAATTTTAAAGAGATGTAAAACTACTACACAGTTGTGAGATACATCTTTTCTTATCTAGAGGCAAGATATGTACAAACATAACAGCCCTGCTAAGTTGCTTTCTTTGTTATTGAAACTAAAAAGTGATGGCATTAACAAAGACACAAATTTCTTCTAGAAAATACACTGAAAGTGTATTTTAGAAGTGTGACATTCAATAACGACTTCTTAGCCTTTTCTCTCAAAATGCATCTTACTGTTTTGTTAATATATGGTGTGAACAACTTGATGAATTGAAACAAACAAACACAACAGTGATGTATGAAAAAACGGTTGCATTAGATGGTTCATATATTCAGTCTGGTCACCTGTTCCTTTCAGATGATATGGAACAATTCCTCAGCAAGTGGACACTGACACAGTTACAGAATCCTAGAATTAGCTTACAAATTAAAAAAAAAAAAAAAAAAAAAAAAAATTTCC